>JADWQK010000784.1:0-178473 GCA_017933935.1 Sesamia nonagrioides | reverse complement strand
TTTTTTTTTTTTTTTTTTTTTTTTTTTTTTTTTTTTTTGTACGAGTGAAAATGCATTTACGCACCGTACCGTCGCTAGCTAGGCGAACGGCGTGTGTGGGACTCGCCCGGCCGGAGCCGGGAATACCCACTAAAGACACTCGGTTCCCTCGAGCCCTGCGTTGAGAGTGACCCGGGCTCGGCCCGAAGATCTGACTCCGGGCCACTCTCAGGGCTTACCGGCCTAATTTAGGCCGGTTTCCGCGCCTAGGGAGGATTACCCGGGAACGGATAATCCCCAGACGTGGTGACTGGTGCAATGCGCGTGGGGAGCTACCCACACACGCTGGTCACACTCGGGGGCTAAAGGAGACGGGGGTACGTCCCCCGCCTTCTTCGCCCCGCCCGTCTACGCCGGAGGGGAGCGGCAAGAGCATCCTCTTCCCGCTCCCTCTCCGCCGCCTCCTTCTGCAAGAGGACGGTCTCGCAGAAGGAGGCGGCAGCCTCCCATGCACTCTCACTTTCAACCATGGCTCGCACCATGGTTGCCAGGGAGAGGCGTCCGCCTCCGAGCGCCGCAACGAGCTCGCGGCGCTCGTTTCGCCAGGCCGGGCACTCCAACAAGGTGTGCTCGGCCGTGTCGTCGAGAGAGTCGCAGTGGTGACACCGCGGCGACTCCTCCCGACGGGCTACACGGTGCAGGTAGTGACCGAAGCACCCATGTCCGGTCAGTACCTGCACCAAGCGGTAGGTGAGGCTGCCATGCCGGCGCCCAACCCATCCCTCCAACACCGGACGAATTGCTCCAATCGTCCGGTGGCCGGCAGCTGGTGTGTGGAGTGCCTCCCTCCACCGACTCAGGGCCTCCCCCTGAGCCGCTATTCGGACCCGCCTTACCTCCTCGAAGGCGGGTCGTTCCCCCCGTTCCCGGGCCGCGACACGGTGTCGATGCACCTGGGACAGAACCCGTGCATCGACCTCCCACGGCGGCGCGCCCGCGAGCACGCAGGCAGCCCCGTGGCTGACCGTGCGGTACGCCCGCACGGTCCGTGTCGCGATGACCCTCTGCGGCTTCCGCAGCAGGGCCACTGTGCGCCGGGATAGGCACTCCGCCCACACCGGGGCTCCGTAGAGTGCCATCGACCGTACCACCCCGTGGTACAGCCGACGGCACGCCGAATTCGGCCCCCCAAAATTGGGGAGGAGCCGTCCGAGGGCGGCTGCGACAGAACACAGCCGCGGGGCGAGGAGCCTAAAGTGCTCCTCGAAATCCCAACGGGGATCCAGGATCAGGCCGAGGTACTTTATATGCACCTCGACGGGAACCTGGACCCCCTCCACCCGGATACGGAGCCCCGGTGGGGTTCTGCGTCGCGGGGCGTGGAAGGCCATGGCCCTCGTCTTCGCGACGGCCACTTCCAGCCCCAGGAGGCGGATGCGTCGGACGACCAATGAGGTGCCGACCGACGCGAGGCGGACCGCCTCCTCCCACTCACGCGCCCTCACCGCGACCAGAGTGTCATCCGCAAAGCAGACGACATCCATCCGCGGCAAGAGCGCGCC
The DNA here is from genome assembly GCA_017933935.1 of Sesamia nonagrioides. Classification (NCBI taxonomy): domain Eukaryota; kingdom Metazoa; phylum Arthropoda; class Insecta; order Lepidoptera; family Noctuidae; genus Sesamia; species Sesamia nonagrioides. The sequence continues at coordinate 176,932 of JADWQK010000784.1, read as the reverse complement.
ACGCAGAACCCAATTGTACCCCAGGTTCCAGAGCAGGGGACCAAGCACTGATCCCTGGGGTACACCTACCTTCATGGTCCACGACTGGACGCGACCTTCTGCGTCCTCGTACAGGATTTTCCTCTCGCAGAGGTAGTCCGACACGAGGGCGCAGAGGTAGAGGGGCACTTCGTGGAACTTCAGTGCCGCCTCTATGCATTCGTGGGGGAGGGTGTTGAACGCGTTCGCGATGTCTAACGACACCGCGACGACACCCTCACCCCTTGCTGTGGCAGCCTCAGTCCACCTCTTGAGGCGAGCCACCGCGTCCATCGTGGACCGGCCGGTCCGAAAGCCGTACTGGCAGTCCGCCAGCTGCGGTCCCCTGCTTTCCAGGTGCTCCTGGATGCGAGCGGCGAGAATCCTCTCGACGCATTTGCCGCTCTCATCCAGGAGCACGACCGGCCTATAGCCCGACGGTGAGTCGGGGGGACGTCCGTCCTTACGAAGGAGGCACAGCCTGCCCACCCTCCATCTCCTGGGGAAGCGGCCCGTCGCGATGCATGTGTTCATGACCGCCCGGAGCCGATCCCCCAGGTGCTCCATGGCTAGTGCCAACACCTTCGCAGGGACGCCGTCCGGGCCCGGAGCCTTGTTTTTGGCTCGGAGCCTCTCCCTGACGGAGTCCAACTCACCGTCGGTCACGGGAGGCCCATCAGTCCACACTTCCAGAGTGGATGAGCTGGAGGCGGGCATCCTGGGGGGCGTGAAGGGCCCCGGGTTCGGAAACAGAGTTTCCAGGACCCTTCCCAATAAGGCTGGCTCCATACAGGAGGTGGAGGGTGCCGCTCCCTGCAGCTTCCCCCTCACCACCCTGTACGGCCTCCCCCAGGGGTCGCTGTCGAGGAGTGCCAGGAACTCCTCAGCGGCAGCGACCTTAGCCCTGCATATGGCGGTACGCAGGGCTCGATGGGCCTCTCTGTACGCCCGGCGAAGACCGTCCTCTTCGCCGGGCCCCTTTACGGCGCGCCTCCTGCACCTCAGGTAGGCGCGCCGTGCAGCCATACTGGCGGCACGCAGGTGAGCGAGTTCCTGCGTCCACCAGTATGTCTGCTTCTTCCGGCGGTAGCCAGGGGCCCTCGGCATGGCGGCGCTGCAGACCACTTCCAGGTCCTCAGCAAGGAGGTCCGCCATGCCGTCCGCGTCTCCAGTGAGGTGGGCCGGTGGTTCGGCCCACGCTCGGAACACCGCCGCCTCCTCGGCGATGTCCCTTCGGAGGTGCGCAAGCGCCCACCCCGGGAACGAGGAGGCGCCTGCCGCTGGGCCCAGGTGGAGCGGGGCTGCAGGACCCGCCGTGGAGATCTCGAACCGGACGTACCTGTGATCCGAGATCGCCACCGCCGTCTCTACCCGCCAGTTCCGAATCCGGTTGGCCAGGGTCGAGGTGGCCAGGGTGACATCCACTATCGATTCACCCTGCCACCTCACGCACGTTGGGGTATTGCCCCGGTTGAGGACCTGGAGACCCAAGCAGTCGGCCCATTCCACCAGGTCCTCACCGAAAACGTTGGTGACGGGAGACCCCCAAGCACCATGCTTGGCATTAAAGTCTCCCGCCACCAACACGGGGCGTGGAGCCGCCCTCTGGACCGCCACTTCGACGGCGGCCAAGCGGCGCTCAAACTCGGCCCGGCTGCGATTGGGGGAGAAGTACGTGGAAATGACCACTAATCCCCCCCATTGCGCCGCCACGAACCCCGGCCCCCTCTCCCTAAGAACGAGAGGGGGGCCGGTGCTCGCGGCGGGCCTTGCGATCGCAGCCAGGCCGTCCGAAGACCCCAGCCAACCGGTAGACGCCGGGATGGAATGTGGCTCTGCCACCACCGCCAGATCCGCCCCCCACTCCGCCATGTCTCGGCACAACAGGTCCTGCGACCTGGCGGAGTGGTTGGCGTTGACTTGTAGTATGACACCGATGGACCTACTGGGCATTAGCAGTGTCCATCGGTGTCCCCTCCGTTGCGGTGGCCGCAGAGCCTCCTGTTGCGGTGGCCGCAGGGGCTGCCGCTGTTGGTCCCACTGCGGAGCGGCCCCGGACCGGTGGGGCATTGCAGGCGGAGCCGGCCATTCTGTGGCCGCTGGGTAGGCCCCTGTCTGTGCATACCGCACACTTCACAGGGGCCTGGCAGCCCCTGGCCATATGGCCCGCCTGACCGCACCGGAAGCAGAGGCCGCTCCTGTCCGCTTTTGACGGGCAGAGCGCCGCAGTGTGCCCCTTCTCCAGGCACCTGCGACAGCGCATGGGGCGCTGCTCCAGCAGGTGGATGGAGGCGACGCTCCAGCCCGCCTCAATTTTGCCCCGTTCAGCAAGCCCTTTTGCAGCCTCTATAGGGCACGCCACACGGACGGAGCCCGTTCCCCTCGCCCCAATGGCAATGGAGCCAACCCGGATTTGGTCCGGATGGCATTCGGTCGCCGCGGCTAAGATCCCCTTCAGCTCCTCAGCCGTCAGCGACTCGTCGAGCCCTGCCACCCGGATCTCTGCCATCTTTGTGGGCCGGGACACGTCAGCCACCTCCCCAATCACCTCTGCCATTTTTTTGGCAAATGCGTCGGCCTGGGAGGGGGAGGTCTCCTTCGGGAGCTCTAAGAGGCGGGCTCCCTTCATGGTCCACCTTATTTTTCCCGGCCTCACCCCGAGCTCCGCCATGTTTATGGCCGCCTTGGCCCTTTTGAGGGCATCCACGTACGTGGTGCCCCCACTTATCGCCTCCGGCTTGAGGGCCACGAGGACGGCAGGCCTTTTCGGCACCTTAGGGACCTTCTTGGGGACCTTCTTGGAGGCCGCCGGTTTGGGCCCCTTAGGTTTCGGGCCCGGAGTGGGAGCACGGGCGGCGGCGGCCTTCGTCTTCTTCTTACGGACCACCGTGGCCCACGACTCCCTCTCCAGGACCAGAGGCTGCACCTCTTTGGAGCCTCCGGCGACCTGCTCCAGGGCGCGTTTCGGCTCAGGGGCAGGTGCCTCTGCCCCTCCGCGCCCGCTCGGTCCCTTCGGCTTCTTCGCCGGAGCCGGCCTCGCCTTCTTGGGCAGGTTAGCCGGCGGCATGAGTGTCGCCGGCTCCTGCCCCCGTCCCTCCTTCTCTGGGGGCTGGCTCGCCCTCCTGTCAGCCGCCAGGGAGGGGCGGTGTGACCGCGCCGGCAGCAGGCGGCCATCCTTCTCGAGTCCCTCCAGCTGCGCGATGATGAACCCCCCAAAATGGTCCATCAGCGCGCGCTGGAGGGTCTCCATGCCCCGGGCAAAATCGTCCCGGGTTATCTCAGTGCCCCCGGAAGGGGGGAGCCGCGTGACCGACGCCGGGACTGACTCCTGGGGCCGCTTCTTTGGCGAGCGAGGGCTCTCTCTTTCCGAGAAGGCCCTGCGCAGACCGGCCACCTCCTTCTGTAGGGCCGACAGCTGCCCCTGCAGGCGCTTGTTGTCGGCCCTCAACTTCCTTACCTCCTCGTCTTCTTTCCGGGAGGTCAGGGTCCTAACGGCTTCGAGCATTTTGCTCGTTGCATCCCTGATCTCCCGGATGCACGTTCCCTTGAGGTTTTTTGATTTTTTCAGCACCCCCTCAATGACTGCCGCCCCTTCCTCAGCCTTCGTCCGAAGGTCACTGGGTGCAGCCATTGAGGGGCTGCCCCTTCCTTCTCGTCCCGCGGAATGGGCTTCACCCTCGGAATCCGTCAGAGTGGACTCCGTGTCCGATGGCCCACTCTTTAAAAATCTCCTGGCCTGGGAGAGCCCCACCGAATGTTGGGACCCGCCCCTGCCAGCACCCTTCCTCAGGATCTTGGGAGCCGGTCTATCCGGACTTCCGGACCCAGCTCCCTCACCTTCCGATGCACTGTTTGCCCAGCGCCTCCGCGAGGAACCGCTGTGGACAGACAGTGCATCACTGTCCTTCTCGCTTGACGCCACCCTGATCACCGCCGATCGTCCGGTGGGCGTCTCGCTCCTCTCCTCCTCACTCCGACCTGCATCACTAAGCAAGTCGTTTACGGCTTGCCTTAAGGCGTTGGTGTTTGCCGTTCGTTTTGATGTTTTTGTTGTTGTTTGTTTTTTTGTTTTGTCTTCCATATCTGTTCCCACGAGAATTAGCGTATTAAATGTCAACACAAGAGCAGAGCGTCGTACTCCAGGTAAGCCTACATACTGTAGAGGGCGGCAGGTATCTACAGTGGGGAGCTCTAACGACTGGACTTCCTCCAGCCATTCATCCTCTCGCCGAGCCCCCAAAACTTAGGATTAGATTGCAATGTTCGACTGATTACTAGTCCGTCAGGTCTGCAATAACCTAGAGACGGGATATGCCGCCCGTGGTTCGGCCGTTTTATAGAGGTGTCCCCTCGTGGCCCGGACAAACGCCCCGACAGCCCCCGGTCCCCGAAGGGATTACGGTATACCACAGCATGCATCCACTTCGACTCTGCTTAACAGAGTGGAAGGGGATGCATGCGAACCCCTAATAGCCAGGTTCCCATCAACGACCATCAAAGATGATCGGGGATTGAAACCTGGCCCTTCCCCGTGTGAAGTATTAGCCGCCGGACCCAAGAGTCCACCAGAACTCGGTGGGCAGTTGGGGCCGGCGTTGCCCAGGGTGCGCCACGTGGAGGCTCTTCGACTAGCACCCCAACCTAACCTAACCTAACCTAACCCCTGGCTTGAGCCGCCGCCCCGAACGCCACGCTTAACCCGCGCTCCGTAATTTTAACTACTTAAAAATTCACTTAAGTGGTAAAAGTTTTTACAATATAGGCGTGTTGCACATCAAAAGACGCGTCTCGGAGTGCCGAGTGTGATGGTGAAAACCGCGCAGCTGTGAGTGAAAAACTGTGGAAAATAGGGCCGGAAAACCCTAAAAATTCCGAAAAAGTGACTATATCCTAAAAACTAAAGCGGTGAAGTGTGTGTTTTTTTTTTTTTTTAGAACCGCCGTGGTGAGCCCCACAGGCTGACGTCACCCCCAGAATTTTCCTCCGCCTGCGCGGGAAAATACAGCGTTTTTCCGGGCCACGGGGTACACGAGGTCCCCCCTTTTTTGGGGCCTACACCTCCCCCATCATACCAGGCAGGAGCGGACCACTCCCAGGACCGGGGAGGTGAAGAAATTTTTAAAAAATCGGTCAACCCCTGTGAGTACTACAGATGTTTAAAACTTATACAAACAACGGTGCGGCTGATAAAGTGCTAGACCTGACTTCGTCCTCATTAATCTAAAAATCTGCAGCGACGACCCCCCCTCAAAAATTTATGAGAGGGAGCTAAAATAATCTAAAAAGTGGTGGTGAAAGCAGAAAATTTTTTGGACTTCAAAATACGAAGAATTAAATTAATCACCGAAGCCGGATCTTCAGACCGACCGCATAAATAAGTTTGTTTTGGTGTTTTTTCAAAACTTTATTACTCGGTGATTACCAAATAATTTAATTATAAAAATAGGGAATTGTGTAGACAAGTCCCTTAGCCACCCCCTGTAAAAAGCTGGTAAAGAAGGGTCGTCTGACAGAAAAGACACAGCCAATATTAAGTTGAAAATTTTTACTCCGGTCTGCCACACCCAGAGCGTTGTTTAAACAATCAAATATCTCCGGAACCGGGGGTCCCAGAGGGTTGGGGTGAAAAGGGCGGTCATTTTTAGGAGATCCCCTATTTAACGAGACCTGTCCCAGCTCTCTGCGACGTCGGGGAAGAAACCTCGAGTAAAAGTTGCAATCGATCTTTTTGGTCCACGCCAATCGAATTAATACAATTTCTATCTTATTGCTGTGGCGCTAAGGCTCATAATTCCTTAGCAAAGCCAAGTGATTCGGGTGTGTCGGGCGTGTTACGTCACATTTATCACCCATCAACACCAACTCCCGTTCATCAAACTTCATAAACATCATCACCTCATCATCATCATCATCACCTTACATCACATCTACACTATACATCCACACTCCACATACACGTCCCTTTTCCTCTCTTTCTCTTTTTCCCTTTTTTTCCCTCTTTTTTCCCTCTTTTTTCCCTCTTTTTTCCCTCTTTTTTTCCCTCTTTTTTCCCTCTTTTTCCTATTTTGCCAGATATCTCGGAAACGGCTGGGAATATCAAAATTTTGACGAAATTTTCCCCCCCCCTACTAATCCCCTCCCAGCCGGGACATAGACTAACCTAAGACATAAAAATCCCCACTTTGACCCCACTTTGACCCTGACCTCAAAATAACAAAATTTGGATTATCTCGGGAACCAAAGGTCCTAGGCTACCCGTGTTTGGGTTCTTTGTAACCGGGAGAAGTAGCCTGACCCTTGGGTCCCGAGGAAATTCCCCCCAGCCCCCCCCCCCCGCGCCCCTCAGGCTAAATTATTCCCCATCTCATATCTCGGGGTCCAGAGGTCGCTGACCAGCCGTGTTTGGGCTCTTCGGAATCGGGAGGAAGAGCCCAACCTTCCGACCCCGAGGATTATCACCCCAACCCTACTCCACATTACATACTCCACAAGTACACACGCACGACTCACTCGGCGCGGTGTGCGCTGAACGGTGGGATACATATTGGCTGTGTCTTGGGTTGGCTTAGGTTTGTGTTTTGTGAATTGTATTGACTCCCCTATTGGGACGCAAATTTTAATTTTAAATTTTAATTTTATTATTCCCCTATTGGGACGTCAACAATTTTATTATTAATTATTGAATCATAGGTTAGGTAGGTAGGTAATTGATTGTTTGTGCTGTCAACCGTCCCTCTATTGGGGACGTGTAGGTTTAATTATCTTTAGTTAAGATATAAGTCTTTTGACCGCCACCCCTATTGGTGGCGAATAGCTTAAGTTACTTATATTATGCTGACCGTCCCCTATTGGGACCCAAATTTTAACTTATTAAATTCAATTGTAAATATTTATTTTATCTATTAAGTGACCGTCGTTTATTGACGACGAATTTTATTAATTGACCGTACCTGATTTTATTTTATTTTATTTCATTGTTCTGTGTGTGTGTGTGTGTTGAGTGTCCCCTATTGGGAAAAATTTTAATTTTAAATTAAATTAAGTTAATTTAAAGTGTCTTTTGACCGCCACCCATATTGGTGGCTAAGTTTTATCTGTAATTATTTTATTGTAAATCTGATTCTATTTGTTTAATTGTTTAAATTTAATTCTGACCGTACCCTATTGGACGTTTTAGTTGTAGGTGTCTATTGACCGCCATCCTTATTGGTGACGTAGGTAAATTGTTTAATTAAACTAAAGCTGATTATTTGCCTCCCTTGGAGTCCACTATTGTTTCGCTGGTTGTGCTGCGCCTAACTAACAAAAATGTCTCAAATCACGGGCAAGAACGTTAAAAATATCACGGTCACACACGCAGAACGAAAGGAGGACAGGGAAAGCGGGTCGCGCGGGGCCGCGGTGGTCCAGTCGCAGCCGCAGACCAGCGCCCGCCCAGCAGAAAGTTACTCAGCCCGGGCCGACAGACTCTATAAAGCCGCTAAGGCCCAGCTGGAGCTCTCAGGGAATCTGAAGACGTCCATCAAGGAGGGCGTTCTGAGCAGTCTGTCAGGACTGCGCGGAACTGTCCTCCAGGTGGACGAGACTCTTCGCTCCCTGGAGCTCCAGCTGGAACGAATGCGGTCTGAAAAAGAAATAGAAATAAGAGAAAAGTTGGCAGAGAAAGATAAAGTAATAGAAAGATTGGCCCGGAGCTTGGGAGATTTGGATATCGGGGCACGCATGGGGGAGCTCGTCACCAATACTGAATCTATAAAGAAAATGATTAACACCGACATCATGGATAGATTCGACGAGTATCCCCCGGGCAGGGCGCTCTGCGGCAATATCAAGAAATTGGAGTGCCTCATGGAAGAGATGAAGGAAGTAAGGGTGAGTGTAGAGATGACCAGTAAGAAAGTAGATGGAATGGCTGAGAAGATGGAGTGTGCGGGAAGGATGACGGAAGAGGTAAGAAAGAGAACGAAAGAGACGAATGAAAAGGTGGAGACGATCGGGGCAAGGGTTGGGGAGGTCGGGGAGAGGGTGAAAGAGTACGGGGAAACAATTAAGGAGGCCGGAAAAGCTGTGGAGACTCTCAGGGCCCCGGCGGCTACGTACGCCGAGACACTGAGGGCCCCTAAAACCAAGGCTCGCCCTCTGCCCTGCCGACCGAACAACGCCCTGATCGTATCTTCGAAAGAAAAGAAGGATACGAGCGAGAATGTGATCGAGAAAGTCAGGGAGGCCCTAAACGCCCGGAAAACGGGGATACAGGTGGACAGGATACGGAAAGTAAGGGACGGAAAGGTAGTGATCTGCTGCGGGAACAGGCCGGAGCTGGAGAAGGCCAAAAGCCAACTCAATGCTCGAGACGGCCTCGACACAGCGCCCGCGGCAAACCGCGACCCGCGAGTCATTATACGTAACTTGCTCAGTTACAACTCCGAGGCTGACATTATTGAGTCTCTCAAGTGTCAGAACCGGAAATTGTGGCTGGGCATGGACGATAGTCACTTTCGGGTCAAGGAGGTTTATAGGAGGAGGGCGCGAAACCCCCTTCAGGCCCATGTAGTCTTGCAGGTCTCCCCTCAGGTTTGGCGTAAGCTAACTGAGGCGGAGACCCTTTATATTGACATACAGGGCCTGACTGCCGAGGACCAGTCGCCGTTAGTGCAGTGCTCCCGCTGTTTAGGGTACGGCCACGGCCGCAGAACATGTAAGCAGAAGGCGGACCTTTGCGCCCATTGTGGGGGGGAGCACGACCGTGCGAAGTGCCCCTCCCGCGTGGACGGGAAGGCCCCAGTCTGTGTGAACTGCGACCGGGCCGGACAACAAGCGACGGGACACAATGCCTTCGACGGCGGCTGTCCGATAAGGCAGAAGTGGGAGGTTATCGCGCGCTCCTCCATAAATTATTGCTAAGGGCCCCGCAGTGGATAATGAGTGTGAGAGGCACTTTATCGTATATCAGGCCAACCTCCAGCGCGGCCGCCTGGCGACTCAGGAGTTGGTAATGTCCGCTCATGGGGGTGGTGTCGGTGTCGCCCTGGTCCAGGAGCCTTACGTTGGCGCGGAGGGGCGGGTCGGTAGCTTCCGTGGCGTTAGGGTGATACAGAGGGAGTCTGCTAGGACCAAACCCGTCAAGGCGGCAGTCATGGTGTTCCGGGATGACTTGGAGGTTCTGGTGAACCCTCTAATCATCACCGAGAATATCGTGGCTGTCGCCTTAAAGGCGGGTGATTGGACCGTGGCGGCTGTCTCTGTGTACCTTGAGGGCACGGAGGATATCGAACCGTACCTGTCGCAAATTCGTGACTTTCTGGGTCGGGTCGGCACCGCCAGGATCCTCGTGGGCGGGGATTGGAATGCGTGGAGTCCGTGGTGGGGAAGCGTCGAGGAGGACACCCGGGGAGAGTCCCTGAGGGGGTTCTTTGATGATATGGAGCTGCACGTATTGAACGAAGGAGTCGTCCCCACCTTCGATACGGTCCGTGGGGGCAGGCGGTACACGAGTCATGTCGATGTTACCGTTTGCACTCACGGACTGTTGAGAAGCGTCCTTGAGTGGAAAGTGGACGACCCCGTGACAAGTTCTGATCATCGAGCGATACGTGTGGTTCTGGGTCTCAGAGTGCCCCCCGGGGAAAACACCCGGTGGACGAGTCGGCGTTTCAACACCCGGAAGGCTGATTGGGGGCGTTTCACCGAGGAAATGCGAAATGAGGTGACCGCCCGGGGTCTTACCCCGGAGCGAGTCGCCAACGGCCGCGACAAGGGCGAACTGGAAGGGGCGGTCACGGACTTTATTGAGTCCGTGACCGAAGCGTGTGGGAGGGCTATTCCCCCACACAGGCCGCCCCGACCAAAGAGCGGCTTTCCTTGGTGGAATGACGAGCTTGAAAGGCTGCGGCGCGACGTGAACACAAAGCGGCGTAGGATCCGCTGTGCCGCGCCGCGTCGCAGACAGTATGTAGTAGACGACTACCTGAGTGCCAAGGCGGAGTACGAGCGGAGGGCAGTCAGCGCCCAAACTGCGAGCTGGAAGCAGTTCTGCTCGATGCAAGAAAGGGAGTCTATGTGGGACGGTATCTTTCGGGTGCTGAGAAGGGCGACAGGTCGTCACGAGGACCAGCTACTCGTGGAGGGTGGAGTTGTGCAGAGCCCGGATCAATCGGTTGCGCTGCTGGCCGGAATATTCTTCGCCGACGATGACGCGTCGGCGGACAATGATGTCCACGCCGTCATCAGACGTCGTGCGGATCTGGTCAGCACGCGCCTCCCGGGAGAGACCGACGACCCCCCGATCACCAGGGGGGAGTTGGTCCGGACTCTGCGCAGCGTCAACCCGAAAAAGGCACCGGGTCCGGATGGATTCACCAGTGATATATGCTGCAGGGCGATTTACCAGGAACTCGACCTATTCCTGGCCATCCTGAACCGGTGTCTTGACCTGGCGTGCTTCCCGGCGCCGTGGAAGGTAGCATCTGTCGTGGTGCTCAGGAAGCCTGCGCGTCCAGACTATGCCCGCGCAAAGTCGTATCGCCCCATTGGACTACTTTCCATCCTGGGCAAGATCTTGGAGAAGATCCTGTGCCGACGAATCCGTTGGCACTTCTTGCCCAAGTCCAATGCGCGGCAGTACGGCTTCGTACCGCAGCGGAGCACGGAGGACGCGCTGTACGACCTGATGCAGCACGTCAGAAGCATCATCCACAAGAAAGAGTCCGCCCTGATAGTCTCTCTGGACATCGAGGGGGCGTTCGACAACGCATGGTGGCCTGCCATAAAGTGCAGAATGATAGAGAAAGGTATTCCCGTAAATCTGAGACGTCTTGTCGAGGATTACTTCAGGGACCGGAGCGTAGTCGTGCGCCACGCGGGGAGGACGATGCAGAAGCCCCAGTCCAAAGGCTGCGTCCAGGGCTCCATCGGTGGGCCTCTCTTCTGGAACATGCTGCTGGACCCTCTGCTGGACAACCTGGATACGCTGGGCGCGTACGTGCAGGCGTTCGCGGATTATATCGTGCTGGTGTTCTCTGGGCACACGGCGCTCGGGATCCAGCGGGATGCCAATGCCGCTTTAGCCTGTGTGCACGAGTGGGGTGTCGTAAATAAGCTTCGCTTTTCCGCCGAAAAAACTCAGGCGATGGTAGTGACGCGAAAGCTTAGATACGACACTCCGGTCGTGCAGATGGGTGGCGTTGACATCTCGATGGTGACCGAGCTCAAGATCCTCGGAGTCATCGTCGACAGCAAGTTGACCTTCAACAAGCATATTTCATATGCTTGTTGCAAGGCAACTAACCTATACAGGAAGCTGTCGGCGATGGCTCGGGTGGATTGGGGCTTGTGTCCGGAGATCATCAGGACGATATACACCGCGGTGGTCGAACCCACCATCCTGTACGGCGCGAGCTCCTGGGCGAAGGCCGCCGAGAAGATCTCTGTGCAAAGAACCTTTGCTACCGTCCAGAGGGGCTTTGCACAGAAGATCGCCAAGTCACATCGTACGGTCTCGCTCAATGCAGCACTCACGCTGTCGGGTCTCCTCCCGCTCGATCTTCGAGTGTTGGAGGTCGCCCGGCTGTTTGAGTGCAAACGGGGACGTCCGATAGATGAGCTGGAATCCTGCGAACTGGAGGAGCGTAGGGCCTTTACGGAGGCCCCTCACCCCTCCAGTGAGCCAGATGTCGAATACCATTGTCTGGAGAATATGCTCCCCGAAACTGTGGCTCAGCTACAGTTGCCCGCTCATCTGATTTACACTGACTGTAGTAAATCGGATGAGGGGGTCGGGGCAGCATATTCATACTGGCGGGATGGGTCCGAGATTCGGACCAAGCGAATGAGGTTGGAGTCGATGTGCACCGTCTTTCAGGCGGAGCTGCTCGCGATAGCCAAGGCTACGGACCTGGTTGTCTCGAGAGGCTTCGACTGCGCGGCGGTGCTCAGCGACTCCCGGTCCTCGCTCGACTTGATCCGAAACCCGGAAACGCACCATCCCCTTGCTACCCATATTCGTGAGAATATCAGGGAGCAAGAGGGGAGAGGTAAAATCCTCCGGTTCTTCTGGGTGAAAGCTCATGTCGGAATCCCCGGCAATGAGCGAGCCGACGAGTTGGCAAGGCAGGCGGCGGCTCAGTCCAGGGTCGCCCCGGCGTATGACAGGTGTCCAGTCTCATACGTCAAGCGACGTTTGGGAGAGGGCACAGTAGCTGTCTGGAATGGGAGGTACACCGGCGGGGCCACGGCTGGGGTCACGCGGATGTTCTTCCCCGATGTGGTTCACGCGCGCAAGGTCCTGAAGAGCCTCGACAGGACGTCTATTTGGGCGCAAATTTTGACTGGCCACGGCGGCTTCGCCGCGTACCTGCACAAATTCAAATTAAAAAACAGTCCAGCCTGCGTATGTGACACAGAGGCTAGTGAAACTATTCAGCACCTACTCTTTGAATGCCCGAGGCACGACCGCGACAGATACGGCCTGGAAGTAAGTACTGGACGAGTTTTGACAGAAAGAACTATAGCCGACCTCATGGCGGACAAACACTCCAGGCCGTATCTGGAGCGGTTCTGCCTAAAGATTGCCAAAATGTGCATAGACCGAAATAAGACGAGGGGCAGCACAGCCTAGAATCGCCGTCGGCAAGAATAGGTTGACTATACCTGAGAATTAATATTGTGTAACCTAAATATGTCTGCAATTGATTTTAATGTAAATAATATTAGAAATAAGTATCTCAATAGCGTTAAGTTAGCAAGTAAGATAGAATAAGAAAAATTGTAATAGAAAAAGACGCTAAAAGAATACGGGAAAAGAGCAACCCGAAAAAAGCACAAGCCGCAATAAACTGCTCACTGAAAAAAGTAAAGAGTAAAAAACATAAAAAAAGCAGACAAAGATTCTTGCCATGCAAGAAGGAGACGAAGACGGCAAAAACAAAAAAAAAAAAAAAAACCTAACCTAACCTAACCTAACCTAACCTAACCTAACCTAACCTCGTATCGCCCCATTGGACTACTTTCCATCATGGGCAAGATACTTGAGAAAGTTCTCTGCCGGCGAATCCGCTGGTATTTCTTGCCCAGGTCCAATGCGAGGCAGTACGGCTTCGTACCGCAGCAGAGCACGGAGGACGCGCTGTATGACCTGATGCAGCACGTCAGAGGCATCCTTCACAAGAAGGAGACCGCCCTGATAGTCTCTCTTGACATCGAAGGGGCGTTTGACAATGCATGGTGGCCTGCTATAAAGTGTAGAATGATTGATAAGAGAATACCCGTTAATCTCAGACGTCTTGTCGAGGATTATTTCAGGGACCGGAGCGTAGTCGTGCGCTACGCGGGGAGTACGATGCGGAAGCCCCAGTCCAAAGGCTGCGTCCAGGGCTCCATCGGTGGGCCTCTCTTCTGGAACATGCTGCTGGACCCTCTGCTGGACAACCTGGATACGCTGGGCGCGTACGTGCAGGCGTTCGCGGATGATATCGTGCTGGTGTTCTCTGGGCACACGGCGCTCGGGATCCAGCGGGATGCCAATGCCGCTCTAGCCCGTGTGCACGAGTGGGGTGTCGTAAATAAGCTTCGCTTCTCCGCCGAAAAAACCCAGGCGATGGTTGTTACGCGTAAGCTTAGGTACGACACTCCGGTCGTGCAGATGGGTGGCGTTGACATCTCGATGGTGACCGAGCTCAAGATCCTCGGAGTCATCGTCGACAGTAAGTTGACCTTCAACAAGCATATCTCATATGCTTGTTGCAAGGCAACTAACCTGTATAGGAAACTGTCGGCGATGGCTCGGGTGGATTGGGGCTTGTGTCCGGAGATCATCAGGACGATATACACCGCGGTGGTCGAACCCACCATCCTGTACGGCGCGAGCTCCTGGGCGAAGGCCGCCGAGAAGATCTCTGTGCAAAGAACCTTTGCTACCGTCCAGAGGGGCTTTGCACAGAAGATCGCCAAGTGCCACCGTACGGTCTCGCTCAATGCAGCACTCACGCTGTCGGGTCTCCTCCCGCTCGATCTTCGGGTGTTGGAGGTCGCCCGGCTGTATGAGTGCAAACGGGGACGTCCGATTGATGAGCTGGAATCCCGCGAACTGGAGGAGCGTAGGGCCTTTACGGAGGCCCCTCACCCCGCCAGTGAGCCAGACGTCGAATACCATTGTCTGGAGAATATGCTCCCCGAAACTGTGGCTCAGCTACAGTTGCCCGCTCATCTGATTTACACAGACGGTAGTAAATCGGATGAGGGGGTCGGGGCGGCATATTCATACTGGCGGGATGGGTCCGAGATTCGGACCAAGCGAATGAGGTTGGAGTCGATGTGCACCGTCTTTCAGGCGGAGCTGCTCGCGATAGCCAGGGCTACGGACCTGGTTGTCTCGAGAGGCTTCGACTGCGCGGCGGTGCTCAGCGACTCCCGGTCCTCGCTCGACTTAATCCGAAACCCGGAAACGCACCATCCCCTTGCTACCCATATTCGTGAGAATATAAGGGAGCAAGAGGGGAGAGGTAAAATCCTCCGGTTCTTTTGGGTGAAAGCTCATGTCGGGATCCCCGGCAATGAGCGCGCCGACGAGTTGGCAAGGCAGGCGGCGGCTCAGTCCAGGGTCGCCCCGGCGTATGACAGGTGTCCAGTCTCATACGTCAAGCGACGTTTGAGAGAGGGCACAGTAGCTGTCTGGAATGGGAGGTACACCGGCGGGGCCACGGCTGGGGTCACGCGAATGTTCTTCCCCGACGTGGCGTGCGCGCGCAAGGTCCTGAAGTACCTCGACAGGACGTCTGTCTGGGCGCAGATCCTGACGGGTCACGGCGGCTTCGCCGCGTACCTGCACCGCTTTAAGTTGAGAGATAGTCCAGCCTGCGTGTGTGACACGGAGGCTACAGAAACTGTCCAACATCTGTTGCTGGAGTGCCCGAGGCATGACCGCGACAGATACGACCTGGAAGTAAGCACTGGACGCACTTTAACGGAAAGAACCATAGCCGAAATCATGGCAGATAAACACTCCAGGCCGTATCTGGAGCGGTTTTGCCTCAAGGTTGCAAAGGCAGCAATAGAGCGCAATAAAACAAGGGTGGCACAACCTAGGGGAGCCGTTACTTAATACTAGTTTTTAAGGAAGCTGTATAAATGTAAGTAAATTGTAACTGAAAAGACTATGTATATAATAAACATTGTAAAAAATAGTAAGTAAGTTGACGATGTTTGAAATAAAAAGACGGAAAAAGAATAAGGGAAAAGAGCAGCCCAAAAAATCACAAGCCCAAAACAGCTCACAAAAGAAAAGAAAACTAGTTGGAAATGACATTAAAAAAAAGTTTCTTGCTACGCAAGAAGAAAAGAGACGGCTTTATTAAAAAAAAAAAAAAAAAACCTAACCTAACCTAACCTAACCTAACCTAACCTAACCTAACCTAACCTAACCTAACCTAACCTAACCTAACCTAACCTAACCTAACCTGTGCGGGAAGAATGACGGAAGAGGTAAGAAAGAGAATGGAAGAGACCGGAACGAAAGTGGAGACGATCGGGGCGAGGGTTGGGGAGGTCGGGGAGAGTGTCAAAAAGTACGGCGAAACCGTACGGGAGGCCGGGAAGGCCGTGGAGACCCGCAGGGTCCCGGCGGCAACGTACGCCGAGACGTTGAGGGTCCCAAAGGCAAAGAATCGCCCTCTCCCCTGCAGACCGAACCACGCTCTAATCGTCTCGTCAAAGGAAGCGAAAGACACGAGTGAAAAAGTAGTGGAGAAAATAAGGGAAGCCCTCGACGCCCGGAAAACGGGAATACAGGTTGATAGGATCCGGAAGGTAAGGGACGGCAAGGTAGTGATCTGCTGCGGGAACAGGCCGGAGCTGGAGAAGGCCAAAAGCCGACTCAATGCTCGGGACGGCCTCGACACAGCGCCCGCGGCAAACCGCGACCCGCGAGTGATTATTCGTAACTTGCTCAGTTACAACTCCGAGGCTGACATTATTGAGTCTCTCAGGTGTCAGAACCGGAAATTGTGGCTGGGCATGGACGATGGTCACTTTCGGGTCAAGGAGGTTTATAGGAGGAGGGCGCGGAACCCCCTTCAGGCCCATGTAGTCTTGCAGGTCTCCCCTCAGGTTTGGCGTAGGCTGACTGAGGCGGAGACCCTTTATATTGACATACAGGGCCTGACTGCCGAGGACCAGTCGCCGTTGGTGCAGTGTTCCCGCTGTTTGGGGTACGGCCACGGCCGCAGAACATGTAAGCAGAAGGCGGACCTTTGCGCCCATTGTGGGGGGGAGCACGACCGTGTGAAGTGCCCCTTCCGCATGGACGGGAAGGCCCCAGTCTGTGTGAACTGCGACCGGGCCGGACAACAAGCGACGGGACACAATGCCTTCGACGGCGGCTGTCCGATAAGGCAGAAATGGGAAGGTATCGCGCGCTCCTCCATAAAGTATTGCTAAGGGCCCCGCAGTGGATAATGAGTGTGAGAGGCACTTTATCGTGTATCAGGCCAACCTCCAGCGCGGCCGCCTGGCGACTCAGGAGTTGGTAATGTCCGCTCATGGGGGTGGTGTCGGTGTCGCCCTGGTCCAGGAACCTTACGTTGGCGCGGAGGGGCGGGTCGGTAGCTTCCGTGGCGTTAGGGTGATACAGAGGGAGTCTGCTAGGACCAAACCCGTCAAAGCGGCAGTCATGGTGTTCCGGGATGATCTGGAGGTTCTTGTGAACCCCCTAATCATCACCGAGAATATTGTGGCTGTCGTCTTAAAGGCGGGCGATTGGACCGTGGCGGCTGTCTCTGTGTACCTTGAGGGCACGGAGGATATCGAACCGTACCTTTCGCAGATGCGCGACTTTCTGGGTCGGGTCGGCACCGCCAGGATCCTCGTGGGCGGGGATTGGAATGCGTGGAGTCCGTGGTGGGGAAGCGTCGAGGAAGACACTCGGGGGGGGGTCCTGAGGGGGTTCTTTGATGATATGGAGCTGCACGTATTGAACGAAGGAGTCGTCCCCACCTTCGATACGGTCCGTGGGGGCAGGCGGTACACGAGTCATGTCGATGTTACCGTTTGCACTCACGGACTGTTGAGAAGCGTCCTTGAGTGGAAAGTGGACGACTCCGTGACAAGTTCTGATCATCGGGCGATACGTGTGGTTCTGGGTCTCAGAGTGCCTCCCGGGGGTAACACCCGGTGGACGAGTCGGCGCTACAACACCCGGAAGGCTGATTGGGGTCGTTTCACTGAGGAAATGCAAAGTGAGATATCCGCCCGGGGACTCACCCTGGAGCGAGTCGCCAACGCCCGCGACAAGGGCGAACTCGAAGGGGTGGTCACGGATTTTATTGAGTCCGTGACCGAAGCGTGTGGGAGGGCTATCCCCCCACACAGACCGCCCCGACCAAAGAGCGGCTTTCCTTGGTGGAACGACGAGCTTGAAAGGCTGCGGCGCGACGTGAACACAAAGCGGCGTAGGATCCGCTGTGCCGCGCCGCGTCGCAGACAGTATGTAGTTGACGACTACCTGAGTGCCAAGGCGGAGTACGAGCGGAGGGCAGTCAACGCCCAAACTGCGAGCTGGAAGCAGTTCTGCTCGATGCAAGAAAGGGAGTCTATGTGGGACGGTATCTATCGGGTGCTGAGAAGGGCGACAGGTCGTCACGAGGACCAGCTACTCGTGGAGGGTGGAGTTGTGCAGAGCCCGGATCAATCGGTGGCGCTGCTGGCCGGAACATTCTTCGCCGACGATGACGCGTCGGCGGACAATGATGTCCACGCCGTCATCAGGCGTCGTGCGGATCTGGTCAGCACGCGCCTCCCGGGAGAGACCGACGACCCCCGATCACCAGGGGGGAGCTGATCCGGACTCTGCGCAGCTTCAACCCGAAAAAGGCACCGGGTCCGGATGGTTTCACGAGCGATATTTGCTACCGAGTGATTAACCAGGATCCCCAGCTATTCCTGGCCATCCTGAACCGGTGTCTTGACCTGGCGTGCTTCCCGGCACCGTGGAAGGTAGCATCTGTCGTGGTGCTCAGGAAGCCGGCGCGTCCAGACTATGCCCGCGCAAAGTCGTATCGCCCCATTGGACTACTTTCCATCCTGGGCAAGATCTTGGAGAAGATCCTGTGCCGACGAATCCGTTGGCACTTCTTGCCCAAGTCCAATGCGCGGCAGTACGGCTTCGTACCGCAGCGGAGCACGGAGGACGCGCTGTACGACCTGGTGCAGCACGTCAGAGGCATCGTCCACAAGAAGGAGACCGCCCTGACAGTCTCTCTGGACATCGAGGGGGCGTTTGACAACGCATGGTGGCCTGCCATAAAGTGCAGAATGATAGAGAAAGGTATTCCCGTTAATCTGAGACGTCTTGTCGAGGATTACTTCAGGGACCGGAGCGTAGTCGTGCGCTACGCGGGGAGGACGATGCAGAAGCCCCAGTCCAAAGGCTGCGTCCAGGGCTCCATCGGTGGGCCTCTCTTCTGGAACATGCTGCTGGACCCTCTGCTGGACAACCTGGATACGCTGGGCGCGTACGTGCAGGCGTTCGCGGATGATATCGTGCTGGTGTTCTCTGGGCACACGGCGCTCGGGATCCAGCGGGATGCCAATGCCGCTTTAGCCTGTGTGCACGAGTGGGGTGTCGTAAATAAGCTTCGCTTTTCCGCCGAAAAAACTCAGGCGATGGTAGTGACGCGAAAGCTTAGATACGACACTCCGGTCGTGCAGATGGGTGGCGTTGACATCTCGATGGTGACCGAGCTCAAGATCCTCGGAGTCATCGTCGACAGTAAGTTGACCTTCAACAAGCATATCTCATATGCTTGTTGCAAGGCAACTAACCTGTATAGGAAGCTGTCGGCGATGGCTCGGGTGGATTGGGGCTTGTGTCCGGAGATCATCAGGACGATATACACCGCGGTGGTCGAACCGACCATCCTGTACGGCGCGAGCTCCTGGGCGAAGGCCGCCGAGAAGATCTCTGTGCAAAGAACCTTTGCTACCGTCCAGAGGGGCTTTGCACAGAAGATCGCCAAGTCACATCGTACGGTCTCGCTCAATGCAGCACTCACGCTGTCGGGTCTCCTCCCGCTCGATCTTCGAGTGTTGGAGGTCGCCCGGCTGTTTGAGTGCAAACGGGGACGTCCGATAGATGAGCTGGAATCCCGCGAACTGGAGGAGCGTAGGGCCTTTACGGAGGCCCCTCACCCCGCCAGTGAGCCAGATGTTGATTATGAGTGTCTGGTGGATATGTCCCCCGAAGCTGTGGCCCAGCTACAGCTCCCCGCTCATCTGATTTACACAGACGGTAGTAAATCGGATGAGGGGGTCGGGGCGGCATATTCATACTGGCGGGATGGGTCCGAGATTCGGACCAAGCGAATGAGGTTGGAGTCGATGTGCACCGTCTTTCAGGCGGAGCTGCTCGCGATAGCCAGGGCTACGGACCTGGTTGTCTCGAGAGGCTTCGACTGCGCGGCGGTGCTCAGCGACTCCCGGTCCTCGCTCGACTTGATCCGAAACCCGGAAACGCACCATCCCCTTGCTACCCATATTCGTGAGAATATCAGGGAGCAAGAGGGGAGAGGTAAAATCCTCCGGTTTTTTTGGGTGAAAGCTCATGTCGGGATCCCCGGCAATGAGCGAGCCGACGAGTTGGCAAGGCAGGCGGCGGCTCAGTCCAGGGTCGCCCCAGCGTATGACAGGTGTCCAGTCTCATACGTCAAGCGACGTTTGAGAGAGGGCACAGTAGCTGTCTGGAATGGGAGGTACACCGGCGGGGCCACGGCTGGGGTCACGCGGATGTTCTTCCCCGATGTGGTGCGCGCGCGCAAGGTCCTGAAGAGCCTCGACAGGACGTCTATTTGGGCGCAAATTTTGACGGGTCACGGCGGCTTCGCCGCGTACCTGCACAAGTTCAAGCTGAAGGACAGCCCGGCCTGTGTGTGTGACGCACAGGCAACTGAGACAATCCAGCATCTCCTGTTTGAGTGTCCGAGGCACAACCGCGACAGATACGACCTGGAAGTAAGTACCGGAAGAATCTTGACTGAAACAACTTTAGCCGACCTTATGGCGGACAAACACTCCAGGCCGTGTCTGGAGCGGTTCTGCCTCAAAGTTGCAAAACAAGCCATAGAAAGGAACAGGACAAGGGTGGCACAGCCAAGCGCAGTGCCGTCGGTAAGAGTTTCTTAAGTAAGGCAAATTGTATATAGATATAAGATAGATTAAGTAATTAGAATAAGCCTAGAATAAGACATTATGTAAATGACAAAAGATGAAAAGAAAATGACAAGAAAAATAAAAAAGACGTGGGAAAAGAAAGACCCAAAAAATGACAAGGCAATAGCCGCAAAAAAGTTAGCGGTAAAATAAAAGAAAAGGAAAAAAGATAAGGCAAAAAAGAATTCTTGCCACGCAAGAAGCGTAAGACGGCACCATAAAATTATAAACCTAACCTAACCTAACCTAACCTAACCTAACCTAACCTAACCTAACCTAACCTAACCTAACCTAACCTAACCTAACCTAACCTAACCTAACCGCACGTCAGAGGCATCGTCCACAAGAAGGAGACCGCCCTGATAGTCTCTCTGGACATCGAGGGGGCGTTTGACAACGCATGGTGGCCTGCCATAAAGTGCAGAATGATAGAGAAAGGTATTCCCGTTAATCTGAGACGTCTTGTCGAGGATTACTTCAGGGACCGGAGCGTAGTCGTGCGCTACGCGGGGAGGACGATGCAGAAGCCCCAGTCCAAAGGCTGCGTCCAGGGCTCCATCGGTGGGCCTCTCTTCTGGAACATGCTGCTGGACCCTCTGCTGGACAACCTGGATACGCTGGGCGCGTACGTGCAGGCGTTCGCGGATGATATCGTGCTGGTGTTCTCTGGGCACACGGCGCTCGGGATCCAGCGGGATGCCAATGCCGCTTTAGCCTGTGTGCACGAGTGGGGTGTCGTAAATAAGCTTCGCTTTTCCGCCGAAAAAACTCAGGCGATGGTAGTGACGCGAAAGCTTAGATACGACACTCCGGTCGTGCAGATGGGTGGCGTTGACATCTCGATGGTGACCGAGCTCAAGATCCTCGGAGTCATCGTCGACAGCAAGTTGACCTTCAACAAGCATATTTCATATGCTTGTTGCAAGGCAACTAACCTGTATAGGAAGCTGTCGGCGATGGCTCGGGTGGATTGGGGCTTGTGTCCGGAGATCATCAGGACGATATACACCGCAGTCGTCGAACCGACTATCCTGTACGGCGCGAGCTCCTGGGCGAAGGCCGCCGAGAAGATCTCTGTGCAAAGAACCTTTGCTACCGTCCAGAGGGGCTTTGCACAGAAGATCGCCAAGTCACATCGTACGGTCTCGCTCAATGCAGCACTCACGCTGTCGGGTCTCCTCCCGCTCGATCTTCGAGTGTTGGAGGTCGCCCGGCTGTTTGAGTGCAAACGGGGACGTCCGATAGATGAGCTGGAATCCCGCGAACTGGAGGAGCGTAGGGCCTTTACGGAGGCCCCTCACCCCGCCAGTGAGCCAGACGTTGATTATGAGTGTCTGGTGGATATGTCCCCCGAAGCTGTGGCCCAGCTACAGCTCCCCGCTCATCTGATTTACACAGACGGTAGTAAATCGGATGAGGGGGTCGGGGCGGCATATTCATACTGGCGGGATGGGTCCGAGATTCGGACCAAGCGAATGAGGTTGGAGTCGATGTGCACCGTCTTTCAGGCGGAGCTGCTCGCGATAGCCAGGGCTACGGACCTGGTTGTCTCGAGAGGCTTCGACTGCGCGGCGGTGCTCAGCGACTCCCGGTCCTCGCTCGACTTGATCCGAAACCCGGAAACGCACCATCCCCTTGCTACCCATATTCGTGAGAATATCAGGGAGCAAGAGGGGAGAGGTAAAATCCTCCGGTTCTTTTGGGTGAAAGCTCATGTCGGGATCCCCGGCAATGAGCGAGCCGACGAGTTGGCAAGGCAGGCGGCGGCTCAGTCCAGGGTCGCCCCAGCGTATGACAGGTGTCCAGTCTCATACGTCAAGCGACGTTTGAGAGAGGGCACAGTAGCTGTCTGGAATGGGAGGTACACCGGCGGGGCCACGGCTGGGGTCACGCGGATGTTCTTCCCCGATGTGGTGCGCGCGCGCAAGGTCCTGAAGAGCCTCGACAGGACGTCTATTTGGGCGCAAATTTTGACGGGTCACGGCGGCTTCGCCGCGTACCTACATAAATTCAAGTTGAAGGACAGCCCGGCCTGTGTGTGTGACACGCAGGCAACTGAGACAGTCCAGCACCTGCTGTTCGAGTGTCCGAGGCACAACCGCGACAGATACGACCTGGAGATAAGTACTGGAAGAAATTTGACAGAAAGATCTATTGCCGACCTCATGGCAGACAAAAACTCCAGGCCGTATCTGGAGCGGTTCTGCCTCAAAGTTGCAAAAGAATGTATTGAAAGGAACAGGACAAGGGCGGCACAGCCAAGCGTTGTGCCGTCGGCAAGAATTTGATTGTCTAAGCCATGTTATGTTATGTAATAAGAAAATAGGAATAATTAGAATAAGTAGAAATAAGGAAAAAATGTAACTAGCATGTAAGGAAATTGTTATAATAAGTTGATTAAAAAGAATATAGACGAGGGAAAAGAAAAACCCCGAAAAAATGACAAGGCTAAGCCGCAAAAAAGATACAGCGGTAAAAAAAGGACAAAAGGAAAAAACAAAAAGGCAAAAAAGAATTCTTGCCATGCAAGAAGTGAAAGGACGGCACTATAATAAAAAAAAAAAAAAAACCTAACCTAACCTAACCTAACCTAACCTAACCTAACCTAACCTAACCTAACCTAACCTAACCTAACCTAACCTAACCTAACCTAACCTAACCTAACCTAACCTAACCTAACCTAACCTAACCTAACCTAACCTAACCTAACCTAACCTAACCTAACCTAACCTAACCTAACCTTTTTTTTTTTTTTTTGTTTTCGCTGTGGGAATGCATTTACACCTTACCCCGAAGGGCGTGGACTCGCCCAGCCGTAGCTGGGAATAATCACCAAACTCCACAGCGGCACTCCGGCATCAAAGCATAGTGGCGGGGGGAGTGGGAAACTAGCGCAGCCTAAGCTACCTCTCCCTGCCGGCGAAAAACCCGCCTAGTACGGTGGGTCTCCTCATGTGGTGGCTTGTGCCACCCACGTGGTGATGTAAGGCGGGCGTCGGCACCTTCGTGCCTCACGCCTGCCCGGCAAGCTCACCTCAGGGGGGAGAAAGCGGCAAAATCCCGCCTCTCCCTGCCCCTACGCTGCCTGCGGAGCGCCGGAGCAAGGGGATCCTCCTCCCGCTCGCGCTCCGCGGCCTCCTTCTGCGACATCACGACCTCGCAGAAGGAGGCCATCGCCGCCTAAGCTCCTTTCGCTCCCTACCATCGCTCTGACGATGGCGGCGAGGTTCCTCCTACTGCCGCGAAGATCGCGGCGCGGCACGGCCTGACGACGGGCACACCGCGAGGGTGTGTTCCGCCGTGTCCCTCCGCCGCGCCGCAACCGTGGCACGACGGTGTCTCCTCTGTCTCTATCCGGCGCAGGTACCTGCCGAAGCAGCCGTGGCCGGAGTATAATCTGCACCAGACGGAAGGAGAGGAAAACCAGACGCCTGTCGAGCCAGTCCTTCCAGGACCGGCCCGATGGCGTCGAGGGTACGGCGGCCGAATACCGCGGAGGCGAGGTCCCGCGTCCAATGTTGGACGATGGCGTCCTCGCCTCCCGCGGACGGCTTTCCTCATCAGCCGGACGCTCGCCCAGCGCCCTGCGCCCCGCCGTCCACACCTGGCGAGCACCCACGCCTGAGCTCCTGCGCCCGCCAGAGCGCATGCCGAAGCGAAGCCTTACCGTGCGGTAGGCCCGCGCTGCCCGCTGGGCTATGGCTCCTTTGGGGCGCCCGAAGGGCGGTGATATTCTCCTCCTTTGAGGGAATCTCGGACTAAATGGGGGCCCCATAAAGCGCCATACCTAATATGCCGGCGTACAGACGCCGGCACCGCATGCTCGGCCCTCCCATGTTCGGTATGAGCCATGAGGGCGTCCGCAGTTTTCAGCAGGCGCGCGTCGACAGCCTCCGCTAAAATGCGGGCCGAAGCGCCACCTGCTGTTCAGAATAAGGCCCAGATATCATCTGGGCCTCAACCCCCAACCCTCACCCCTCCACGTAAATGTGGGCGCTGCGGGTGGCGCTGCCGGGGGCCGTGAAAGAACACGGCCTCCGTTTTGTGCAGCGCCACCTCAGCCCAGGCGGCGGATCCTTCACTAAGGATCTGCCCGCCGACGCCAAACTGGCTGCCTCCCTGAAAACCTAACCTAACCTAACCTAACCTAACCTAACCTAACCTTAAATCTAACCTAACCTTTTTTTTTTTTTTTTTTTTATACGAGTGAAAATGCATTTACGCACCGTACCCGCGCTAGCTAGGCGACAGGCGTGTGGGACCTGCCCGGCCGGAGCCGGGAATACCCACTAAAAACACTCTGATTCCCTTGAGCCCTGCGGTTGAGAGTGACCCGGGCTCGGCCTGGAAGATCTGACTCCGGGCCACTTCAGGGCTTACTGGCCTAATTTAGGCCGGTTTCGCGCGGGAGGATTACCCGGGAACGGATAATCCCAGACGTGGTGACCAGTGTATCGCGCGTGCGGGAGCTACCCACACACGCTGAAGTCACACTCGGGGGCTAAAGGGAGACGGGTTCGTTCCCCGCCTTCTTCGCCCCTCCAGCTATGCCGGATGGGAGCGGCAAGAGCATCTCTTCCCTCTTTTCTCCGCTGCCTCCTTCTGCAAGAGGATTTGGTCTCGCAGAAGGAGGCGGCAGCCTCCCATGCACTCTTCTTCAACCATGGCTCGCACCATGGTTGCAGGGAGGCTTTCAGTTCCCGAGCGCCGCAACGAGATCGCGGCGCTTCTGCCAGGCCGGGCACTCCACCGCTGTGTGCCGTCGTCGAGAGAGTCCAGTGGTGACACCGCGGCGACTCCTCCCGACGAGACACGGTGCAGGTAGTGACCGAGCACCCATGTCCGGTCAGTACTGCACCAAGCGGTAGGTGAGGCTGCCATGCCGGCGCTCCAACCCATCCTCCAACACCGGACGAATCGCTCCAATCGTCCGGTGGCCGGCAGCTGGTGTGTGGAGTGCCTCCTCCACCGACTCAGGGCCTCCCCCTGAGCCGCTATTCGGACCCGCCTTACCTCCTCGAAGGCGGGTCGTTCCCCCCGTTCCCGGGCTGCGACGGTGTCGATGCACCTGGGACAGAACCAGGGCATCGACCTCCCACGGCGGCGCGTGCCCGCGAGCACGCAGGCAGCTCCATGGCTGACCGTGCGGTACGCCCGCACGGTCCGTGTCGCGATGACCCCTGCGGCTTCCGCAGCAGGGCCACTGTGCGCCGGGAAAGGCACTGCCCACACCGGGGCTCCGTAGAGTGCCATCAGGCCATTACCTGTGGTACAGCCGACGGCACGCCGAATTCGGCCCGTCGGCCGTACCACGGGGTGGTTAACCTTTTTCTTTTTTTAGCGAGTGGAAATGCATTTACGCAATCGTACCCGCCGCTAGCCAGGGCGACGAGCGTGTGTGGACTCGCCCAGCCGGAGCCGGGAATACCCACTAAAACCACTCGGTTCCCGAGCCCTGCGCCGAAGGGCAGCGAGTGCCACGGGATCTTCCTGTAAGGCAATAGCCCCAGCACCCCTCAGGGCATACCGGCCAGGCCGGCTTCATGCCAAGGAAGGATTACCCGGGGATACCGAAGCAATCCCTCGTGACGTGGTGACCAGTGCAATGCGCGCAGGGGGCTACCCGCACGCGCTGGAAATCACACTCAAAGCAAAGAGACGGGGGTTTGTCCCCGCCTTCACCCCGCCTGTCTACGCTGGAGGCGGCAGCTCATGCATCTCTCGCTCTCAACCATGGCTCGAACCATGGTTGCCAGCTTAGAGGCGCCTTGAAACCCGACGACACCGATGGACCTACTAAAATCAGCAGCGTCCATCGGTGTCCCTTACTCGGCGGCGGTCGCCTGGTGCGGCCGCCGGGGGATCTCTACAGGATGCGGCCCCGAACCGGTGGCGCATTGCAGGACCCCTCCTGTCATTTTATGGCCGCTGGGTAGGCCCCTGCTTTGCACAGCGCGCAGTTCACGGGGGCCTTGCAGCCCATGGCCAGGTGGCCCTCCTGGCCGCAACGGAAGCAGAGCCGGCTCCTATCTTTGGTTGACGGGCAGAGCACCGCAGTGTGCCCCCTCTCCATGCACCTGCGGCAGGCGGGGTGGTTAACCTAACCTAACCCAGTCTGGCTTGAGCTGCCGCCCCGAACGCCACGTTTAACCCGCGCTCCGTCAGATTAACCCAATAAAAATTGCCAAATGTGGTAAAAGTTTTGCGAATATAGGCGTGTCGCATATTAAAATACGCGCCTCAGTGAGACCAGTGCAGTGGTGGAAATCGCGCAGTGAAAAACTAAATTTTCGTGAAAATCTGGGCAAAAAACCCAAAAATTTACATAAAAGTGGTGTTTCCAAGAAAACTAAAGCGGTGACCCTAGTGTTTTTTGGTGCCATCTGGACCGCCGTGGGGAGCCCTACAAGGTGCAAAAAACCGCAGAATTTTCGCGCGCCTGCGCGCGAAAATACAGCGGTTTTCCTGGTCACGGGGTACACGTGCCCCCCCTTTTTTGGGGCCAAAGCTACCCCGGCTATATCAGGGAGGAGCGGACCGCTCTCAGGATCCGGTCAGTGTAAAAATTTTGAAAATCGGACAAAAACTGTGAGTACAGCATTAAATAAAAAATTTTACAAACCGCAGTGCGGCCCGGAAAGTGCCAGACCTACTTTCGATTGAAATTTATAAAAAATCTTCAGCGACAACCCTGTCTGAAAAATCTATATAAGCAGGGTACATAAGTCAAAAGACCGGTGGTGCAAAAAGAAAAATTTTTGGACAAGCAGTACGGTGGGAAAAAATTAGAGACTGTAACGAAGATTTTTCCCCGACTGCAAATACAACTTTGTTTTGCCAGTTTTTAAAATTTTATTTGCTCGCCTATTTATTGATATTTTTTGTTATTTTAAATTGTGTCGCGTAGATAGGTACCCCAGCCACCCCCAGCAAAAATTTTGTTAAAAAAGGCTGGCAGATTGTTGAGGTACAACCATTACTGAGTTGCGAATTCACCCCGATTCCCGTGCTCTCGGCGTCGATTTATTAACATTAATATCCCAGAAACGGGGGTCCAAAAAGGATCGGGACAAAAAGGGCGATCATTTTTGGGAGTCTCCCTATCAAATGGAATTTGTCCCACCCTCCTGCGACGTCGGAGAAAAAACCTCGGGGTGAATTCGCGATCTCTTTAAATTACGCGGTTTTCCCCCACACAGCATCGGCTGTACCGAGCAGCACCAGCGCCGACAAACCCAAAGCATTCTCGACCTTAGTACTAAGGCCTTAAGACCTTTAATTGCCTAGCAAGGTAAGGGTCGGATTGTTTCGGGTGACGTGCACATCACTTACATTACACATCACATTTACACTTCACACTTACACTCCACAATTCACATTTAACACTATTTACATTTATTTACATTTATTTACATTTATTTACATTTATTTACATTTATTACTACATTTCACAGTTTATTGTAAACTAGGTTTACAATAAACCACAGCAGTCCATTCCCCTCTTGCCCTCCGACATCCCATCCCCTGTCCCGACCCATTTTCCCCTTCAGCTGCCCACGTGACCCATCCCCGACCCTTTCCCACTTAAATTCCCTATATCTCGGAAACGGCTGGGAATTTCAAAATTTTGACGAAATTTTCCCCCCCCCTACTACCCCCCTCCCAGCCGGTACATAGATTCATATAAGACCCCTAAACCCCCACTTTGACCCCAAAGACCTTTGTCCCCACAAACCGAAATTCCTGATTATCTCGAGAACCGGAGGTCGTAGGCTACCCGTGTTTGGGTTCGTTGGAACCAGGAAGAGGAGCCCGACCTTCTGGCCTCGAGAAATCCCCCCCCCCCGCGCCCCTCAGGCAAACTTATCTTCCCCACTACACATCTCGGGGACCAGTGGTCGTAGACCGGTCGAGTTTGGGCTCTTCGGAATCGGGAGGAGGAGCCCAACCTTCTGCTCCCCGAGAAACACTCACCTCACTTCACTTCACTCAAGCAGTGTGCGCCAAATAGTGGGATATAGTGGTTGTACCTCTGGGTTAGATTAGGTGTATTGTGTTGTGTCGTGTTGTTGACTGTCCCCCTATTGGGACGTCAATATTTTAATATTTTAATAATTAAATCTTAATCTAGGTTAGGTTAGTTTTTGTGACACCGATCGTCCCTCTATTGGGGGCGTGAAGTTTAGCTTTTAGTTTTAGTTTTAAGTTTAATAGTTAACCGAGTCCTTTTGACCGCCACCCCTTTTGGTGGCGTGATTTTTAAAAATTGTTTTAACTTTTATTGTATTCATTTTAATTATTGATTGTCCCCTCATTGGGACAATTTAGCTGTATATATTGGTTTTAACTGTGTTTTATCGTGTGCTGTGACCATCCCCTATTGGGAAAATTTTAATTGTATTTATTATTATTAATTGTAATTTTATTTTATTTATTGACTATTTTATTATTTTATCCGTGAATCGTGACTATCCCCTATTGGGAATTTTAATTTAACTTAAATTTTATACCAAAGAGTCTATTGACCGCCACCCCTATTGGTGGTAAAATCCCGTTTTAATTATAATTTGACAGTCCCCTATTGGGACGATTTTAACGTATTTTTAAGTTCAACTCATTTTATTAATTTTAACTATAATTGTATTTTAATAATTATTGAATTTTATTTTGTTTTAATCTACTGATTTTAATTTTATTAATTTTATTGACGCTGGTTGTGCCGCCCTTGAGAGGATGTCTCAGTTGACCGGCAAAAACATTAAGAATGAAAGTGTCACGCACGCGGGCCAAAGGGCTGAAAAGGAAAGTAGATCGCGCGGAGCCGCAGTGACTCTGTCGCAGACGTTGCCCGGCGCCTGCCCTGCCGAAAGCCATACAGCCCGGGCCAACAGATTATACCAGGCCGCAAAGGCCCAGCTGGAGCTATCAGGGAACCTGAAGACGTCCATCAAGGAGGGCGTCCTAAGCAGTCTGTCAGGACTGCGTGGGGCTGTCCTCCAGGTGGACGAGACGCTTCGTTCCCTGGAGCTCCAGCTGGAGCGGCTGCGGGCAGAAAAGGAGATAGAGCTGCGAGAGAAACTCGCAGCTAAAGACAAACTTATTGAAAGGTTGGCCCGGAGCTTAGGCGATCTAGATATCGGGGCAAAAATGGGGGAACTCGTCACTAATACCGAGTCCATAAAGAAGATGATCAATACCGATGTGATGGACCGGTTTGACGAGTATCCCCCGGGCAGGGCGCTGTGCGGGAACGTTAAGAAATTGGAGGGCTTGATGGAAGAAATGAAGGAAGTAAGGGCGAGCATTGAGATGACTGGAAAGAAAGTAGATGGGATGGCTGAGAAGATGGAATGTGCGGGAAGAATGACGGAAGAGGTAAGGGTGAGTATTGAAAGGACTGGAAAGAAAGTAGATGGGGTAGCTGAGAAAATGGAATGTACGGGAAAAATGACTGAAGAGGTAAGAAAGAGAATGGAAGAGACCGGAACGAAAGTGGAGACGATCGGGGCGAGGGTTGGGGAGGTCGGGGAGAGGGTGAAAAAGTACGGCGAAACCGTACGGGAGGCCGGGAAGGCCGTGGAGACCCTCAGGGTCCCGGCGGCAACGTACGCCGAGACGTTGAGGGTCCCAAAGGCAAAGAATCGCCCTCTCCCCTGCAGACCGAACCACGCTCTAATCGTCTCGTCAAAGGAAGCGAAAGACACGAGTGAAAGAGTAGTGGAGAAAATAAGGGAAGCCCTCGACGCCCGGAAAACGGGAATACAGGTCGACAGAGTAAGGAAAGTAAGGGACGGCAAGGTAGTTATCTGCTGTGGGAACAGGCCGGAGCTGGAGAAGGCCAAAAGCCGACTCAATGCTCGGGACGGCCTCGACACAGCGCCCGCGGCAAACCGCGACCCGCGAGTGATTATACGTAACTTGCTCAGTTACAACTCCGAGGCTGACATTATTGAGTCTCTCAAGTGTCAGAACCGGAAATTGTGGCAGGGCATGGACGATAGTCACTTTCGGGTCAAGGAGGTTTATAGGAGGAGGGCGCGGAACCCCCTTCAGGCCCATGTAGTCTTGCAGGTCTCCCCTCAGGTTTGGCGTAAGCTAACTGAGGCGGAGACCCTTTATATTGACATACAGGGCCTGACTGCCGAGGACCAGTCGCCGTTGGTGCAGTGTTCCCGCTGTTTGGGGTACGGCCACGGCCGCAGAACATGTAAGCAGAAGGCGGACCTTTGCGCCCATTGTGGGGGGGAGCACGACCGTGCGAAGTGCCCCTCCCGCATGGACGGGAAGGCCCCAGTCTGTGTGAACTGCGACCGGGCCGGACAACAAGCGACGGGACACAATGCCTTCGACGGCGGCTGTCCGATAAGGCAGAAATGGGAAGGTATCGCGCGCTCCTCCATAAATTATTGCTAAGGGCCCCGCAGTGGATAATGAGTGTGAGAGGCACTTTATCGTGTATCAGGCCAACCTCCAGCGCGGCCGCCTGGCGACTCAGGAGTTGGTAATGTCCGCTCATGGGGGTGGAGTCGGTGTCGCCCTGGTCCAGGAGCCTTACGTTGGCGCGGAGGGGCGGGTCGGTAGCTTCCGTGGCGTTAGGGTGATACAGAGGGAGTCTGCTAGGACCAAACCCGTCAAAGCGGCAGTCATGGTGTTCCGGGATGATCTGGAGGTTCTTGTGAACCCCCTAATCATCACCGAGAATATTGTGGCTGTCGTCTTAAAGGCGGGCGATTGGACCGTGGCGGCTGTCTCTGTGTACCTTGAGGGCACGGAGGATATCGAACCGTACCTTTCGCAGATGCGCGACTTTCTGGGTCGGGTCGGCACCGCCAGGATCCTCGTGGGCGGGGATTGGAATGCGTGGAGTCCGTGGTGGGGAAGCGTCGAGGAAGACACTCGGGGGGAGGTCCTGAGGGGGTTCTTTGATGATATGGAGCTGCACGTATTGAACGAAGGAGTCGTCCCCACCTTCGATACGGTCCGTGGGGGCAGGCGGTACACGAGTCATGTCGATGTTACCGTTTGCACTCACGGACTGTTGAGAAGCGTCCTTGAGTGGAAAGTGGACGACTCCGTGACAAGTTCTGATCATCGAGCGATACGTGTGGTTCTGGGTCTCAGAGTGCCTCCTGGGGACAACACCCGGTGGACGAGTCGGCGATTCAACACCCGGAAGGCTGATTGGAGTCGTTTCACCGAGGAAATGCGAAGCGAGGTCACCGCCCGGGGACTCACCCCGGAGCGAGTCGCTAACACCCGCGACAAGGGTGAACTCGAAGGGGTGGTCACGGACTTTATTGAGTCCGTGACCGAAGCGTGTGGGAGGGCTATCCCCCCACACAGGCCGCCCCGACCAAAGAACGGCTTTCCTTGGTGGAATGACGAGCTTGAAAGGCTGCGGCGCGACGTGAACACAAAGCGGCGTAGGATCCGCTGTGCCGCGCCGCGTCGCAGACAGTATGTTGTGGACGACTACCTGAGTGCCAAGGCGGAGTATGAGCGGAGGGCAGTCAGCGCCCAAACTGCGAGCTGGAAGCAGTTCTGCTCGATGCAAGAAAGGGAGTCTATGTGGGACGGGATCTATCGGGTGCTGAGAAGGGCGACAGGTCGTCACGAGGACCAGCTACTCGTGGAGGGTGGAGTTGTGCAGAGCCCGGATCAATCGGTTGCGCTGCTGGCCGGAATATTCTTCGCCGACGATGACGCGTCGGCGGACAATGATGTCCACGCCGTCATCAGACGTCGTGCGGATCTGGTCAGCACGCGCCTCCCGGGAGAGACCGACGACCCCCCGATCACCAGGGGGGAGTTGGTCCGGACTCTGCGCAGCTTCAACCCGAAAAAGGCACCGGGTCCGGATGGATTCACCAGTGATATATGCTGCAGGGCGATTTACCAGGAACTCGACCTATTCCTGGCCATCCTGAACCGGTGTCTTGACCTGGCGTGCTTCCCGGCGCCGTGGAAGGTAGCATCTGTCGTGGTGCTCAGGAAGCCGGCGCGTCCAGACTATGCCCGCGCAAAGTCGTATCGCCCCATTGGACTACTTTCCATCCTGGGCAAGATCTTGGAAAAGATCCTGTGCCGACGAATCCGTTGGCACTTCTTGCCCAAGTCCAATGCGCGGCAGTACGGCTTCGTTCCGCAGCGGAGCACGGAGGACGCGCTGTACGACCTGGTGCAGCACGTCAGAGGCATCCTCCACAAGAAGGAGACCGCCCTGATAGTCTCTCTGGACATCGAGGGGGCGTTTGACAACGCATGGTGGCCTGCGATAAAGTGCAGAATGGTAGAGAAAGGTATTCCCGTTAATCTGAGACGTCTTGTCGAGGATTACTTCAGGGACCGGAGCGTAGTCGTGCGCTACGCGGGGAGGACGATGCGGAAGCCTCAGTCCAAAGGCTGCGTCCAGGGCTCCATCGGTGGGCCTCTCTTCTGGAACATGCTGCTGGACCCTCTGCTGGACAACCTGGATACGCTGGGCGCGTACGTGCAGGCATTTGCGGATGATATTGTGTTGGTGTTCTCTGGGCACACGGCGCTCGGGATCCAGCGGGATGCCAATGCCGCTTTAGCCTGTGTGCACGGGTGGGGTGTCGTAAATAAGCTTCGCTTTTCCGCCGAAAAAACCCAGGCGATGGTTGTTACGCGCAAGCTTAGATACGACCCTCCGGTCGTGCATATGGGTGGCGTTGACATCTCGATGGTGACCGAGCTCAAGATCCTCGGAGTCATCGTCGACAGCAAGTTGACCTTCAACAAGCATATTTCATATGCTTGTTGTAAGGCAACAAACCTGTACAGGAAGCTGTCGGCGATGGCTCGGGTGGATTGGGGCTTGTGTCCAGAGATCATCAGGACAATATACACCGCGGTGGTAGAACCCACAATCCTGTACGGCGCGAGCTCCTGGGCGAAGGCCGCCGAGAAGATCTCTGTGCAAAGAACCTTTGCTACCGTCCAGAGGGGCTTTGCACAGAAGATCGCCAAGTCACATCGTACGGTCTCGCTCAATGCAGCGCTCACGCTGTCGGGTCTCCTCCCGCTCGATCTCCGAGTGTTGGAGGTTGCCCGGCTGTATGAGTGCAAACGGGGACGTCCGATAGATGAGCTGGAATCCCGCGAACTGGAGGAGCGTAGGGCCTTTACGGAGGCCCCTCACCCAGCCAGTGAGCCAGATGTTGATTATGAGTGTCTGGTGGATATGTCCCCCGAAGCTGTGGCCCAGCTACAGCTCCCCGCCCATCTGATTTACACAGACGGTAGTAAATCGGATGAGGGGGTCGGGGCGGCATATTCATACTGGCGGGATGGGTCCGAGATTCGGACCAAGCGAATGAGGTTGGAGTCGATGTGCACCGTCTTTCAGGCGGAGCTGCTCGCGATAGCCAGGGCTACGGACCTGGTTGTTGCGAGAGGCTTCGACTGCGCGGCGGTGCTCAGCGACTCTCGGTCCTCGCTCGACTTGATCCGAAACCCGGAAACGCACCATCCCCTTGCTACCCGTATTCGTGAGAATATAAGGGAGCAAGAGGGGAGAGGTAAAATCCTCCGGTTCTTTTGGGTGAAAGCTCATGTCGGGATCCCCGGCAATGAGCGAGCCGACGAGTTGGCAAGGCAAGCGGCGGCTCAGTCCAGGGTCGCCCCGGCGTATGACAGGTGTCCAGTCTCTTACGTCAAGCGACGTTTGAGAGAGGGCACAGTAGCGCTCTGGAACGAGAGGTACACCGGCGGGGCCACGGCTGAGGTCACGCGAATTTTTATAATTTTTTTTGAATTTTAATTTTTTATATAAAAACCTAATCCTAAACTTAAAGCTACCCATCACCTGGCACCGTGGCCGAAAGCGACCAACGCCACGGCTGCCCTAGACCGCAGGTTGTAAAGCGACCCACGGTCTTCCCCATCTCAGTCACGCGATGTGACCATTAGACCACGGACTGTAAAAGGGCCCGCGGTCTACACCTCCTCGCTCCCTATTCGTGCACTCTGCAGCTGCAGAGCGCAGAAGAAGGTAGCATTAAGGCAAGGGTTTTTTAAAGTGGTTTTCCTTCCACGCGACCCGGGCAAATACCCCGACGGTCCCCGGTCCCCTAAAGGATTCCGGTGTGCGAGGGTTTTTATAGTGGTTTTCCTTCCACGCGACCCGGGCAAATACCCCGACAGTCCCCGGTCCCCGAAGGGATTACGGTATACCCCGTCATGCATCCTCTTTCGGCACTCTGCTTAACAGAGTGGAAGAGGATGCATGTAAACCCCTATAGGCCAGGTTCCCATCAACGACCATCAAAGATGATCGGTGATTGAAACCTGGCCCTTCCCCGTGTGAAGTATTTGCCGCCAGACCCAAGAGTCCACCAGAACTCGGTGGGCAGTTGGGGCTGGCGTTGCCCAGGGTGCGCCACGTGGAGGCTCTTCGACTAGCACCCCAACCTAACCTAACCTAACCTAACCTAACCTAACCTAACCTAACCTAACCTAACCTAACCTAACCTAACCTAACCTAACCTAACCTAACCTAACCTAACCTAACCTAACCTAACCTAACCTAACCTAACCTAACCTAACCTAACCTTTTTTTTACTCGGTTCCCCTCGAGCCCTGCGCCGAAGCGCAGTGAGTGCCACGGGATCTTCCTGTGAGGCAATAGCCCCGTAGCACTCTCAGGGCATACCGGCCAGGCCGGTTTCCGCGCCAAGGGAGGATTACCCGGGGATACCGAAGCAATCCTCAGACGTGGTGACCAGTGCAATGCGCGTGCAGGGGGCTACCCTCGCACGCGCTGGTCACACTCCGGGGCAAAAGGAGACGGGGTTTGTCCCCCGCCTTCTTCACCCCGCCCGTCTACGCTGGAGGCGGCAGCCTCCCATGCACTCTCGCTCTCAACCATGGCTCGAACCATGGTTGCCAGCGAGAGGCGTCCCTGTCCCATGACGACACCGATGGACCTACTGGGCATCAGCAGCGTCCATCGGTGTCACCATACTGGCGGCGGTCGCCGAGGCGGCCGCCGGGGGTCTTACAGGGATGCGGCCCCGAACCGGTGGCGCATTGCAGGACCCTCCTGTCATTTTATGGCCGCTGGGTAGGCCCCTGTCTTTGCACAGCGCGCAGTTCACGGGGGCCTTGCAGCCCATGGCCAGGTGGCCCTCCTGGCCGCAACGGAAGCAGAGCCGGCTCCTATCTTTGGTTGACGGGCAGAGCACCGCAGTGTGCCCCCTCCCCATGCACCTGCGGCAGCGCATAGGGCGCTGATCCAGCAGGTGGATGGAGGCGGCGCTCCAGCCTACGTCCACCTTTCCCCGCTCCGCCAGCTCTTTCGCGGCGTGTACGGGGCATGAGACTCGCACCGAGCCCATGCCCCTCGCTCCTATAAATATTTTGCCCACCCGAACTTGGTCGGGAGAGCAATTGGCCGCCTCGGCCAGGACCCCCTTCACGTCCTCAGGCGTGATTGACTCGTCAAGTCCACCTACGCGGATCTCCGCCATCTTGGTGGGGCGGGACACGTCGGCCACCTCCCTGAGCACCTCAGCCATTTTTCTGGCCAAGGTGTCGGCCTGGGAGGCGGAGGTCTCCTTCGAGAGCGTCATGAGGGAGGCGCCCGTCATGGACCTCCTTATCTTGCCCAGCCCCACCCCGAGTTCGGCCAGATTGATGGCCGCCTTCGCCATCCGTATGGTATCCGCGTAGGTGGTGCCTTCTCTTTCTGCCTCTGGCTTGAGGCACACCAGCACCGCCTGTCTGTTGGGGACCTTAGGGACCCTCTTTGGAGCGGCAGGTTTCCCCGTCTCTTTGGGCCTCTGGCCTGGAGCAGGAGCAGGGGCCGGAACATCGGTGGCCTTCTTCTTCCCCTTCCCCTTCTTGGCCACCGTGGCCCACGACTCCCCCTCCAGCACCAGAGGCTGAACGTCTCTTGAGCCTCCGGCGACCTGCTCCTTCGCGCGTGCTGACTCAGGGGCAGGTCTGGCCTCTGCCCCCCCGCGCCCGCTCGGTCCCTTTGGCTTAACTTGCCTGCCCTTCTTGGGCAGGTTAGCCGGCGGCATGAGTGTTGCCGGCACAGTCTCTTCCCCACTCCGTCTCTCCCTCACCGGGGGCTGGTCCGACCGTTTGTCAGCCGCCAGCGAGGGACGATGGGACCGCGCCGGCAACAGGCGGCCGTCCTTGTCTAGGCCCTCCAGCCGCGCGGTGATCATCCCACTAACGTGGTTCATTAGATCCCGTTGGAGGACCTCCATATCCCTGGCATAATCCTCCCGCGTCGAGCCCGTAGGAACGGGGTGCGGGCACGGCTCCGGGACCGACTCCTGGGGCCGCTTCTTCTTGGAGCGCGGACTTCTCCTTTCGGAAAAAGTCCGACGCAGAACGGCCACCTCTTGTTCTAAGGCCGTCAGCTGCTCCTGCAGGCGTATGTTGTCGGCCCGAAGCCGACGCATTTCCTCGTCCTCCTTCCGGGAGGCCAGAGACCGGACCGCATCGAGCATTTTGCATGTTGCGTCCCGGATCTCCCGGATGGAGGTGCCCTTCAGATTTTTTGATTTTTTGAGGACCCCCTCAATGACCGCCGCCCCCTCCTCAGCCTTCGACTGAAGATCAAGGGGCGCAGGCATAGGGGGACCACAACCACCGGCACGTCCCGCTGGGCGGGATTCCGGTTCGGAGTCAGACAGCGAGGACTCCGAATCCAGGGGCATTTCTTTTAAACACCTCCTGGCCTGGGAGAGCCCCACCGAATGTTGGGACCCTCCCCTGCCAGGACCAGTCCGCACAATCTTGGGTGCCGGTTTATCCGATCTTCCGGACCCAGCACCCTCGCGCTCTGTGTCGCTGTCTGCCCAGCGCTTCCGTCTCCCACTTTGAGCAGACGGCGTGTCGCGTGCTCCGTCGCTTGACAACACCGCCACCGCCGACGATCGTCCGGCGGCGGCGGTGGCATCACGCACCAGCACTCTCCTTGCCAATTCGCCTCTCGTCGGAACAGGGTCGCATGGTAGCCAAAACGGCGTTCCACGCGGCCCTACTCCGACGTCCACTATCAGACACTCACAGTCGCTTCCAGTATCATCAGCAGCAGCAGGGGCCTGGTCGCCTACCCCTGCGCGCTCTTCGGTCGTAGATTTAACATCCGCAGCCCCGGATAGCTGCGGACGCCGGGCGTCAGCCGGATCGCAAGACAAAGCATTATCGTTTACTGACATTTCCATTTTACGAATGGGTAATACTCACATCGCTTCCCCAAGGCGATGCGGCCGCTCTTTTTGGGAGGCTATTAAACCTCCCGAGGCCAGCGAATGCCTCCTGTGCAGGTTATACCGCCCGCTGCTCGGTGTCTAAAAACTAACTTAAAACTAATAATATATTTTTTTGGATTTTTTCAAATTTTATTAGTTTTTTCTTGGGTTTTCGCTTTTTTGTTGTTTTTGTATTTTTTTTTAATTTTTTATAAAAACTTAAACCTAAACTTAAAGCTACCCATCACCCGGCACCGTGGCCGAAAGCGACCAACGCCACGGCTAGACCCTAGACCGCAGATTGTAAAGCGACCCACGGTCTTCCCCATCTCGGTCACGCGATGTGACCATCAGACCACGGACTGTAAAAGGGCCCGCGGTCTACACCTCCTCGCTCCCTATTCGTGCACTCTGCAGCTGCAGAGCGCAGAAGAGGGTAGCATTAAGGCAAGGGTTTTTAAAGTGGTTTTCCTTCCACGCGACCCGGGCAAATACCCCGACGGTCCCCGGTCCCCTAAGGGATTCCGGTGTGCGAGGGTTTTTATAGTGGTTTTCCTTCCACGCGACCCGGGCAAATACCCAGACAGTCCCCGGTCCCCGAAGGGATTACGGTATACCCCGTCATGCATCCCCTTTCGGCACTCTGCTTAACAGAGTGGAAGAGGATGCATGAAAACCCCTATAGGCCAGGTTCCCATCAACGACCATCAAAGATGATCGGTGATTGAAACCTGGCCCTTCCCCGTGTGAAGTATTTGCCGCCAGACCCAAGAGTCCACCAGAACTCGGTGGGCAGTTGGGACTGGCGTTGCCCAGGGTGCGCCACGTGGAGGCTCTTCGACTAGCACCCCAACCTAACCTAACCTAACCTAACCTAACCTAACCTAACCTAACCTAAAAAAGAATACGCTGTGGGAATGCATTTACGCACCTTACCCCGAAGGGCGTGTGTGGGACTCGCCCAGCCGAAGCTGGGAATACCCACTAAACCCACAGCGGCACTCCGGCATCGCCATAGTGGCGGGGGAGTGGGAAACTAGCGCAGCCTGAGCTACCTCTCCCCCGCCGGCGAAACCCGCCTAAAAAAGGCGGGCCCTTAATTGCCCCTCTCAGGGAGGGGCCGTGGCTCCCACGTGGTGAGCGATGTAAGGCGGGCGTCGGCCTCACGCCCGCCGCTCACCTCAGGGAGGGAGAAAGCGGGCGAAATCCCGCCTCCTCCTCCCCCTACGCCGCCTGCGGAGCGCCGGAGCGAGGGGATCCTCCTCCCGCTCGCGCTCCGCTGCCTCCTTCTGCGACATCACGACCTCGCAGAAGGAGGCCATCGCCACCTAAGCCTCCTCGCTCCCCACCATCGCTCTGACGATGGCGGGCAGCGAGAGGTCGCCACCAACCGCCGTGACAAGACCGCGGCGCGGCACGGCCCACGACGGGCACACCGCGAGGGTGTGTTCCGCCGTGCCCTCCGCCGCGCCACAACCGTGGCACGACGGTGTCTCCTCTCGTCCTATCCGGTGCAGGTACCTGCCGAAGCAGCCGTGACCGGAGAGTACCTGCACCAGACGGAAGGAGAGGAACCCGTGACGCCCGTCGAGCCAGTCCTCCAGGACCGGCCCGCTGGCGTCGAGGGTACGGCGGCCGAAGACGGCGGAGGCGAGGTCCCGCGTCCACTCCCGGACAAGAGCGACCCTCGCCTCCCGCCGGACGGCCTCCCTCAATTCGGGGGCCGGACGCTCGCCCAGCGCCCTGCGCCCCGCCGTCCACTCGTACACTCTGGCGAGCACCCACGCCTCGAGCTCCCAAGGCGGGGTGCCCGCCAGAGCGCATGCCGAAGCGAAGCCTACCGTGCGGTAGGCCCGCGCCGCCCGCTGGGCGATGGCCCTTTGGGGCGCCCGAAGAGCGGTTGCATTCTCCCTCCTATGAAGGGAGTCCGCCCAAATGGGGGCCCCATAAAGGGCCATGCTCCGCAGTATGCCGGCGTATAGACGCCGGCACTGCATGCTTGGCCCTCCCATGTTCGGCATGAGCCATGAGAGGGCGTCCGCAGCTTTCAGCAGGCGCGTCGACAGCCCGCTAAAATGCGGGCCGAAGCGCCACCTGCTGTCCAACGTGAGGCCCAGATACTTCATCTGGGCCTCGACCCCGACCCTGACGCCCTCCACAAAAATGTGGGCGTCATGTGGGGGGCGCTGCCGGGGGCCGTGGAAGAACACGGCCTCCGTTTTGTGCAGCGCCACCCTCACGCCCAGGCGGCGGATCCTTCCGGCCACTAAGGATCCGCCCGCCGACGCCAAACTGGCTGCCTCCCGGAAGGTGCTCCCGCGGGAAGTGAGGAGAGTGTCATCTGCGTAACAGATGAGACTCGTGCCTCGAAGGAGGGTTCCCCGCAGGAGCCAGTCGTAGCCGACGCTCCACAGAAGAGGCCCTAGAACGGACCCCTGTGGAACGCCGGCCCCGACAGCGTATCGCCGGAGCTGGCCAGCCCCATCTACGAGGAGGACGGCACGGTCCTCCAAGTAGCTGGCCAGGAGGCCCCGCAAGTACAGGGGCACTCCGTGGAACCGGAGCGCTTCCAGGATGGTGGAGTGGGGGATGGAATTGAAGGCGTTGGCAATGTCGAATGACACGGCCAACACTCCATCCCCCACTCCCACCGCCTCTGTCACCTGGCCCTTTAGACGGGCCAGGGCGTCCCCTGTCGAACGACCAGCTCGAAATCCGAACTGGGCGTCCGACAGGTCCGGTCCCACGCTCCGCAGATGCCGCTTGAGACGGCCCGCGATAATCCCCTCGAACATCTTACCGGCCTCGTCAAGCAAGACGATGGGCCGGTATGCCGAGGGGGAGTCCGCCGGCCGTCCCTCCTTCCGGAGGAGGCATAATTGGCCTTCCCGCCAAGGTTTCGGGAACCTCCCCGACGCGAAGCACGCGTTGAAGAGGTCCCGAAACCTTCCCTCCATTTCGGTGGCCGCGATGGCCACCACCCGAGCGGGAAACCTAACCTAACCTAACCTAACCAGTCTGGCTTGAGCCGCCGCCCCGAACGCCACGCTTAACCCGCGCTCCGTAATTTTAACTACTTAAAAATTCACTTAAGTGGTAAAAGTTTTTACAATATAGGCGTGTTGCACATCAAAAGACGCGTCTCGGAGTGCCGAGTGTGATGGTGAAAACCGCGCAGCTGTGAGTGAAAAACTGTGGAAAATAGGGCCGGAAAACCCTAAAAATTCCGAAAAAGTGACTATATCCTAAAAACTAAAGCGGTGAAGTGTGTGTTTTTTGGTGTCGCTAGAACCGCCGTGGTGAGCCCCACAGGCTGACGTCACCCCCAGAATTTTCCTCCGCCTGCGCGGGAAAATACAGCGTTTTTCCGGGCCACGGGGTACACGAGGTCCCCCCTTTTTTGGGGCCTACACCTCCCCCATCATACCAGGCAGGAGCGGACCACTCCCAGGACCGGGGAGGTGAAGAAATTTTTAAAATCGGTCAACCCCTGTGAGTACTACAGATGTTTAAAACTTATACAAACAACGGTGCGGCTGATAAAGTGCTAGACCTGACTTCGTCCTCATTAATCTAAAAATCTGCAGCGACGACCCCCCCTCAAAAATTTATGAGAGGGAGCTAAAATAATCTAAAAAGTGGTGGTGAAAGCAGAAAATTTTTTGGACTTCAAAATACGAAGAATTAAATTAATCACCGAAGCCGGATCTTCAGACCGACCGCATAAATAAGTTTGTTTTGGTGTTTTTTCAAAACTTTATTACTCGGTGATTACCAAATAATTTAATTATAAAAATAGGGAATTGTGTAGACAAGTCCCTTAGCCACCCCCTGTAAAAAGCTGGTAAAGAAGGGTCGTCTGACAGAAAAGACACAGCCAATATTAAGTTGAAAATTTTTACTCCGGTCTGCCACACCCAGAGCGTTGTTTAAACAATCAAATATCTCCGGAACCGGGGGTCCCAGAGGGTTGGGGTGAAAAGGGCGGTCATTTTTAGGAGATCCCCTATTTAACGAGACCTGTCCCAGCTCTCTGCGACGTCGGGGAAGAAACCTCGAGTAAAAGTTGCAATCGATCTTTTTGGTCCACGCCAATCGAATTAATACAATTTCTATCTTATTGCTGTGGCGCTAAGGCTCATAATTCCTTAGCAAAGCCAAGTGATTCGGGTGTGTCGGGCGTGTTACGTCACATTTATCACCCATCAACACCAACTCCCGTTCATCAAACTTCATAAACATCATCACCTCATCATCATCATCATCACCTTACATCACATCTACACTATACATCCACACTCCACATACACGTCCCTTTTCCTCTCTTTCTCTTTTTCCCTTTTTTTCCCTCTTTTTTCCCTCTTTTTTCCCTCTTTTTTCCCTCTTTTTTTCCCTCTTTTTTCCCTCTTTTTCCTATTTTGCCAGATATCTCGGAAACGGCTGGGAATATCAAAATTTTGACGAAATTTTCCCCCCCCCTACTACCGCCCTCTCAGCCGGGACATAGACTAACC
The DNA here is from genome assembly GCA_017933935.1 of Sesamia nonagrioides. Classification (NCBI taxonomy): domain Eukaryota; kingdom Metazoa; phylum Arthropoda; class Insecta; order Lepidoptera; family Noctuidae; genus Sesamia; species Sesamia nonagrioides. The sequence goes on along the minus strand of JADWQK010000784.1, from coordinate 134,973 downwards.
TAAGACATAAAAATCCCCACTTTGACCCCACTTTGACCCTGACCTCAAAATAACAAAATTTGGATTATCTCGGGAACCAAAGGTCCTAGGCTACCCGTGTTTGGGTTCTTTGTAACCGGGAGAAGTAGCCTGACCCTTGGGTCCCGAGGAAATTCCCCCCAGCCCCCCCCCCGCGCCCCTCAGGCTAAATTATTCCCCATCTCATATCTCGGGGTCCAGAGGTCGCTGACCAGCCGTGTTTGGGCTCTTCGGAATCGGGAGGAAGAGCCCAACCTTCCGACCCCGAGGATTATCACCCCAACCCTACTCCACATTACATACTCCACAAGTACACACGCACGACTCACTCGGCGCGGTGTGCGCTGAACGGTGGGATACATATTGGCTGTGTCTTGGGTTGGCTTAGGTTTGTGTTTTGTGAATTGTATTGACTCCCCTATTGGGACGCAAATTTTAATTTTAAATTTTAATTTTATTATTCCCCTATTGGGACGTCAACAATTTTATTATTAATTATTGAATCATAGGTTAGGTAGGTAGGTAATTGATTGTTTGTGCTGTCAACCGTCCCTCTATTGGGGACGTGTAGGTTTAATTATCTTTAGTTAAGATATAAGTCTTTTGACCGCCACCCCTATTGGTGGCGAATAGCTTAAGTTACTTATATTATGCTGACCGTCCCCTATTGGGACCCAAATTTTAACTTATTAAATTCAATTGTAAATATTTATTTTATCTATTAAGTGACCGTCGTTTATTGACGACGAATTTTATTAATTGACCGTACCTGATTTTATTTTATTTTATTTCATTGTTCTGTGTGTGTGTGTGTTGAGTGTCCCCTATTGGGAAAAATTTTAATTTTAAATTAAATTAAGTTAATTTAAAGTGTCTTTTGACCGCCACCCATATTGGTGGCTAAGTTTTATCTGTAATTATTTTATTGTAAATCTGATTCTATTTGTTTAATTGTTTAAATTTAATTCTGACCGTACCCTATTGGACGTTTTAGTTGTAGGTGTCTATTGACCGCCATCCTTATTGGTGACGTAGGTAAATTGTTTAATTAAACTAAAGCTGATTATTTGCCTCCCTTGGAGTCCACTATTGTTTCGCTGGTTGTGCTGCGCCTAACTAACAAAAATGTCTCAAATCACGGGCAAGAACGTTAAAAATATCACGGTCACACACGCAGAACGAAAGGAGGACAGGGAAAGCGGGTCGCGCGGGGCCGCGGTGGTCCAGTCGCAGCCGCAGACCAGCGCCCGCCCAGCAGAAAGTTACTCAGCCCGGGCCGACAGACTCTATAAAGCCGCTAAGGCCCAGCTGGAGCTCTCAGGGAATCTGAAGACGTCCATCAAGGAGGGCGTTCTGAGCAGTCTGTCAGGACTGCGCGGAACTGTCCTCCAGGTGGACGAGACTCTTCGCTCCCTGGAGCTCCAGCTGGAACGAATGCGGTCTGAAAAAGAAATAGAAATAAGAGAAAAGTTGGCAGAGAAAGATAAAGTAATAGAAAGATTGGCCCGGAGCTTGGGAGATTTGGATATCGGGGCACGCATGGGGGAGCTCGTCACCAATACTGAATCTATAAAGAAAATGATTAACACCGACATCATGGATAGATTCGACGAGTATCCCCCGGGCAGGGCGCTCTGCGGCAATATCAAGAAATTGGAGGGCCTCATGGAAGAGATGAAGGAAGTAAGGGTGAGTGTAGAGATGACCAGTAAGAAAGTAGATGGAATGGCTGAGAAGATGGAGTGTGCGGGAAGGATGACGGAAGAGGTAAGAAAGAGAACGAAAGAGACGAATGAAAAGGTGGAGACGATCGGGGCAAGGGTTGGGGAGGTCGGGGAGAGGGTGAAAGAGTACGGGGAAACAATTAAGGAGGCCGGAAAAGCTGTGGAGACTCTCAGGGCCCCGGCGGCTACGTACGCCGAGACACTGAGGGCCCCTAAAACCAAGGCTCGCCCTCTCCCCTGCCGACCGAACCACGCCCTGATCGTATCTTCGAAAGAAAAGAAGGATACGAGCGAGAATGTGATCAAGAAAGTCAGGGAGGCCCTAAACGCCCGGAAAACGGGGATACAGGTGGACAGGATACGGAAAGTAAGGGACGGAAAGGTAGTGATCTGCTGCGGGAATAGGCCGGAGCTAGAGAAGGCCAAAAGCCGACTCAATGCTCGGGACGGCCTCGACATAGCGCCCGCGGCAAACCGAGACCCGCGAGTGGTAATACGTAACTTGCTCAGTTACAACTCCGAGGCTGACATTATTGAGTCTCTCAAGTGTCAGAACCGGAAGTTGTGGCAGGGCATGGACGATAGCCACTTTCGGGTCAAGGAAGTCTATCGGAGGAGGGCGCGGAACCCCCTTCAGGCCCATGTGGTCTTACAGGTCTCCCCCGAGGTTTGGCGTAGGCTGACTGAGGCGGAGACCGTGTATATTGACATACAGGGCCTGACTGCCGAGGACCAGTCGCCGTTGGTGCAGTGCTCCCGTTGCTTGGGGTACGGACACGGCCGCAGATTCTGCAAGCAGAAGGCGGACCTTTGCGCCCACTGCGGGGGGGAGCACGACCGTGCGAAGTGCCCCTCCCGCGTGGACGGGAAGGCCCCAGTCTGCGTAAACTGCGACCGGGCCGGACAGCAAGCGACGGGACACAATGCCTTCGACGGCGACTGTCCGATAAGGCAGAAGTGGGAGGTTATCGCGCGCTCCTCCATTAGCTATTGCTAAGGGCCCCGCAGTGGATGGAGTATGTAAGGATCACTTTGTAGCGTTTCAGGCCAACCTCCAGCGCGGCCGCCTGGCGACTCAGGAGTTGGTCATGTCCGCTCATGGGGGTGGTGTCGGTGTCGCCCTGGTCCAGGAGCCTTACGTTGGCGCGGAGGGGCGGGTCGGTAGCTTCCGTGGCGTTAGGGTTATACAGAGGGAGTCGGCTAGGACCAAACCCGTCAAGGCGGCAGTCATGGTGTTCCGGGATGATCTGGAGGTTCTTGTGAACCCCCTAATCATCACCGAGAATATTGTGGCTGTCGTCTTAAAGGCGGGCGATTGGACCGTGGCGGCTGTCTCTGTGTACCTTGAGGGCACGGAGGATATCGAGCCGTACCTTCTGCAGATACGTGACTTCCTGGGTCGCGTCGGTACCGGCAGGATCCTCATGGGAGGAGACTGGAATGCATGGAGTCCGTGGTGGGGCAGCGTCGAGGAGGACTCTCGGGGGGAGTCCCTGAGGGGGTTCTTTGATGATATGGAGCTGCACGTACTGAACGAAGGAGTCGTCCCCACCTTCGACACGCTCCGTGGGGGCAGGCGGTACACGAGTCATGTCGATGTTACCGTTTGCACCCAGGGACTGTTGAGAAGCGTCCTTGAGTGGAAAGTGGACGACTCCGTGACAAGTTCTGATCATCGGGCGATACGTGGGGTTCTGGGTCTCAGAGTGCCTCCCGGGGGTAACACCCGGTGGACGAGTCGGCGTTACAACACCCGGAAGGCTGATTGGGGTCGTTTCACCGAGGAAATGCAAAGTGGGTTATCCGCCCGGGGCCTCACCCTGGAGCGGATAACCAGCACCCAAACCAAGGGTGAGCTCGAAGGAGTGGTCACGGACTACATCGAGTCCGTGACTGAAGCGTGCGGGAGGGCTATCCCCCCGCACAGACCACCTAAACCCAAGAGCGGCTTTCCTTGGTGGAACGACGAGCTTGAAAGGCTGCGGCGCGACGTGAACACAAAGCGGCGCAGGATCCGCTGTGCCGCGCCGCGTCGCAGACAGTATGTTGTCGACGACTACCTGAGTGCCAAGGCGGAGTACGAGCGGAGGGCAGTCAGCGCCCAAACTGCGAGCTGGAAGCAGTTCTGCTCGATGCAAGAAAGGGAGTCTATGTGGGACGGTATCTTTCGGGTGCTGAGAAGGGCGACAGGTCGTCACGAGGACCAGCTACTCGTGGAGGGTGGAGTTGTGCGGAGCCCGGATCAATCGGTGGCGCTGCTGGCCGGAACATTCTTCGCCGACGATGACGCGTCGGCGGACTCTGAAGTCCACGCCGTCATCAGGCGTCGGGCGGATCTGGTCAGCACGCGCCTCCCGGAAGAGACTGACGACCCCCCGATCACCAGGGGGGAGTTGGTCCGGACTCTGCACAGCTTCAACCCGAAAAAGGCACCGGGTCCGGATGGTTTCACGAGCGACATATGCTACCGGGCGATTAACCAGGATATCCAGCTATTCCTGGCCATCCTGAACCGGTGTCTTGACCTGGCGTGTTTCCCGGCGCCGTGGAAGGAGGCATCTGTCGTGGTGCTCAGGAAACCGGCGCGTCCAGACTATGCCCGCGCAAAGTCGTATCGCCCCATTGGACTACTTTCCATCATGGGCAAGATACTTGAGAAAGTTCTCTGCCGGCGAATTCGCTGGTATTTCTTGCCCAGGTCCAATGCGAGGCAGTACGGCTTCGTACCGCAGCGGAGCACGGAGGACGCGCTGTATGACCTGATGCAGCGCGTCAGAGGCATCCTTCACAAGAAGGAGACCGCCCTGATAGTCTCTCTTGACATCGAGGGGGCGTTTGACAATGCATGGTGGCCTGCTATAAAGTGTAGAATGATTGATAAGAGAATACCCGTTAATCTCAGACGTCTTGTCGAGGATTATTTCAGGGACCGGAGCGTAGTCGTGCGCTACGCGGGGAGTACGATGCGGAAGCCCCAGTCCAAAGGCTGCGTCCAGGGCTCCATCGGTGGGCCTCTCTTCTGAAACATGCTGCTGGACCCTCTGCTGGACAACCTGGATACGCTGGGCGCGTACGTGCAGGCGTTCGCGGATGATATCGTGTTGGTGTTCTCTGGGCACACGGCGCTCGGGATCCAGCGGGATGCCAATGCCGCTCTAGCCCGTGTGCACGAGTGGGGTGTCGTAAATAAGCTTCGCTTCTCCGCCGAAAAAACCCAGGCGATGGTTGTTACGCGTAAGCTTAGGTACGACACTCCGGTCGTGCAGATGGGTGGCGTTGACATCTCGATGGTGACCGGGCTCAAGATCCTCGGAGTCATCGTCGACAGTAAGTTGACCTTCAACAAGCATATCTCATATGCTTGTTGCAAGGCAACTAACCTCTATAGGAAACTGTCGGCGATGGCTCGGGTGGATTGGGGCTTGTGTCCGGAGATCATTAGGACGATATACACCGTGGTGGTCGAACCCACCATCCTGTACGGCGCGAGCTCCTGGGCGAAGGCCGCCGAGAAGATCTCTGTGCAAAGAACCTTTCCTACCGTCCAGAGGGGCTTTGCACAGAAGATCGCCAAGTCACACCGTACGGTCTCGCTCAATGCAGCACTCACGCTGTCGGGTCTCCTCCCGCTCGATCTTCGAGTGTTGGAGGTTGCCCGGCTGTATGAGTGCAAACGGGGGACGTCCGATTGATGAGTTGAATCCCGCGAACTGAGGAGCGTGGCCTTTTTACGGAGGCCCCTCACCCCGCCAGTGAGCCAGATGTAGAATACCATTGTTCGAGAATATGCCCCCGAAACTGTGGCTCAGCTATTAGTTGCCTGCTCATCTGATTTACACTGACGGTAGTAAATCGGATGAGGGGGTCGGGGCAGCATATTCATACTGGAGCGGGATGGGTTCGAGATCTGACCAAGCGAATGAGGTTGGAGTCGATGTGCACCGTCTTTCAGGCGGAGCTGCTCGCGATAGCCAGGCTACGGACCCTGGTTGTCTCGAGAGGCTTCGACTGCGCGGCGGTGCTCAGCGACTTTGGTCCTCGCTCGACTTTGATCCGGTTCCTCGAACGCATTTCATCCCCTTGCTACCCATATTCGTGAGAATATAAGGGAGCAAGAGGGAGAGGTAAAATCCTCCGGTTCTTTGGGTGAAAAGCTCATGTCGGATCCCCGCAATGAGCGCGCCGACGAGTTTGCGCAAGGCAGGCGGCGGCTCAGTCCAGGGTCGCCCTGTAGCGTATGACAGGTGTCCAGTCTCAAGGCCGCCGCGACGTTTGAGGGAGGCACAGTAGCGTCTGGAATGTGGAGGTATTATCATGGGCCACGGCTGGGTCACGCGAATGTTCTTCCCCGACGTGGCGTGCGCGCGCAAGGTCCCAGCGCCGACAGGACGTCTGTCTGGGCGCAGATCCTGACGGGGTCACGAGGCTTCGCCGCGTACCTCTCTGCAATCTCGCTTTAAGTTGAGAGGTCCAGCCTGCGTGTGTGACACGGAGGCTACAGAAACTGTCCAACATCTGTTGCTGGAGTGCCCGAGGCATGACCGCGACAGATACGACCTGGAAGTAAGCACTGGACGCACTTAACGGAAAGAACCATAGCCGAAATCATGGCAGATAAACACCCAGGCCGTATCTGAGCGGTTTTGCCTCAAGGTCGCAAAATTTCCATAGAGAGAAACCACAAGGTGAGCGGCACAACCAGTGCCGCTGTCGGCAAGAATTGACTAAATTTTTAGCAAAGAATATGCATGGCATAAGAAACTGTAACTGTAAAAATAAGTTTTAGATATAACAATGTAAATAATATTGTTAAAAAAAAAAAAAAAGAAAACAAGTATTGACTTGGGAAAAGAGCACCCAAAAGAAAAAGACAAGGCGTTAGCCGCAAAAAGCATAGCGGTTAAAAAAGAAAACAGCAAAACAAATGGTAAAAAGAATTCTGCTATGCAAGAAGTGATAGACGGCACAAATATAAAAAAAAAACCTAACCTAACCTAACCTAACCTAACCTAACCTAACCTTTTTTTTTTTTTTTTTTTTTTTTTTTTTGACGCTGTGGTAATGCATTTACGCACCATACCCCTGAAGGGCGTGGGACTCGCCCAGCCGAAGCCGGGAATACCCACTAAACCCACAGCGCACAACGACATCGCGCCTGAGTGGCGGGTCATGGGAAAAAATGGCACAGCCTAACTACCAACTCTGCCGGCGATTCCTGCCTAGGCGGGCCCACAGTGGTCCCCCTCCGACCACAGGAGGGCCGGGCTGGGTACGTCTTTTGTGCGAGAAGACGCAGCAGCCAAGGGTTTTTAGCGAGGTGTCCTTCCTCTTAGCCCCACTCGTTTGCCCGGAGGCAAACGGGGCCCCCAGCCCTCCCTCAATGAGGAGACTGGCTGGTTCGGACGGTGACCCGGAATTCGGGTCACGTCAGCCACCTCGAGTGGTGGCCGACCTGCCGCACGTGTGGACAAGCCGAAGCGGGTCCCCATATCTGGTTTTGGTCCGCGCCGAAACCGGTAACCCCCATATCTGGGGCTGCCCTCATCCGCCACCTGGGGACGCGTCCGATGGCAGGCCAGAAACGCACGGAAAAAGTTCGTCTGACCTTAGGTCTCGAACCTGCGCTTCTATGTACAGCGCTATAGGTAGCGCGTTATCACGCTACGCCAAGGCAATTGTTACCTAACCTTTTTTTTTTTTTTTTTTTTTTTTAGCGAGTGGAAATGCATTTACGCACCGTACCCGCCGCTGGGGCCAGGCGATTTAGCGTGTGTGGGACCTGCCCAGCCGGAGCGGAATACCCACTAAAACCACTCGGTTCCTCGAGCCTGCGCCGAAAGCGCAGTGAGTGCCACGGGATCTTCCTGTGAGGCAATAGCCCCTGTAGCACTCTTTGTGTATACTGGCCAGGCCGGTTTCCGCACAAGGGAGGATTACCCGGGGATACCGGGGAAGAAATCCTCAGACGGTGACCAGTGCAATGCGCGTGCAGGGGGCCTCACATGCGCGCTGGTCACACCTGGGCAAAGGAGACGGGGGTTTGTCCCCCGCCTTCTGCCCTGCCCGTTCACGCTGGAGGCGGCAGCCTTCCCATGCACTTCGCTCTCAACCATGTACTGAACCATGGTTGCCAGCGAGAGGCGTCTCAAACTTCATGACGACACCGATGGACCTACTGGGGCATCAGCAGCGTCCATCGGTGTCCCCATTACCGGCGCGGTCGCCCGAGGCGGCCGCCGGGATCCTACAGGGATGCGGCCCCGAACCGGTGGCGCATTGCAGGACCCTCCTGTCATTTTATGCTGGGTAGGCCCCGTCTTGCACAGCGCGCAGTTCACGGGGGCCTGCAGCGCCCAATGGCCAGGTGGCCTCCGGCCGCAACGGAAGCAGAGCCGGGTTCTATCTTTGGTTGACGGGCAGAGCACCGCAGTGTGCCTCTCTCTCCATGCACTCTGCGGTGCGCATAGGGCGCTGATCCAGCAGGTGGATGGAGGCGGCGCTCCAGCCTACGTCCACCTTTCCTGCCCGCCAGCTCTTTCAGCGTACGGGCATGAGAACTCGCACCGAGCCCATGCCCCTCGCTCCTAGAATTATTTTGCCCACCCGGACTTGGTCGGGAGAGCAATTGGCCACCTCGGCCAGGACCCCCTTCACTTCTTCAGACGTGATTGACTCGTCAAGTCCACCTACGCGGATCTCCGCCATCTTGGTGGGGCGGGACACCTCGGCCACCTCCCTGAGCACCTCAGCCATTTTACTGGCCAAGGCGTTGGCCTGGGAGGCGGAGGTCTCCTTCGAGAGGGTCATGAGGGAGGCACCCGTCATGGACCTCCTTATATTGCCCAGCCCCACCCCGAGTTCGGCCAGATTAATGGCCGCCTTCGCCATCCGTATAGTGTCCGCGTAGGTGGTACCCGCGATTACTGCCTCTGGCTTGCGGCACACCAGCACCGCCTGTCTTTTGGGGACCTTAGGGACCCTCTTGCGAGCGGCAGGTTTTCCCGTCTCTTTGGGCCTCTGGCCTGGAGCAGGAGCAGGGGCCGGAACATCGGTGGCCTTCTTCTTCCCCTTCCCCTTCTTGGCCACCGTGGCCCACGACTCCCCCTCCAGCACCAGAGGCTGAACGTTTCTTGAGCCACCGGCGACCTGCTCCTTCGCGCGTGCTGACTCAGGGGCAGGTCTGGCCTCTGCCCCCCCCGCGCCCGCTCGGTCCCTTTGGCTTAACTTGCGTGCCTTTCTTGGGCAGGTTAGCCGGCGGCATGAGTGTTGCCGGCACAGTCTCTTCCCCACTCCGTCTCTCCCTCACCGGGGGCTGGCCCGACCGTTTGTCAGCCGCCAGCGAGGGACGATGGGACCGCGCCGGCAACAGGCGGCCGTCCTTGTCTAGGCCCTCCAGCCGCGCGGTGATCATCCCACTAACGTGGTTCATTAGATCCCGTTGGAGCACCTCCATTTCCCTGGCATAATGCTCCCGCGTCGAGCCCGTAGGAACGGGGTGCGGGCACGGCTCCGGGACCGACTCCTGGGGCCGCTTCTTCTTGGAGCGCGGACTTCTCCTTTCGGAAAAAGTCCGACGCAGAGCGGCCACCTCTTGTTCTAAGGCCGTCAGCTGCTCCTGCAGGCGATTGTTGTCGGCCCGAAGCCGACGCATTTCCTCGTCCTCCTTCCGGGAGGCCAGAGACCGGACCGCATCGAGCATTTTGCATGTTGCGTCCCGGATCTCCCGGATGGAGGTGCCCTCAGCCTTCGACTGAAGATAAAGGGGCGCAGGCATAGGGGGACCACAACCATCGGCACGTCCCGCTGGGCGGGATTCCGGTTCGGAGTCAGACAGCGAGGACTCCGAATCCAGGGGCATTTCTTTTAAAAGCCTCCTGGCCTGGGAGAGCCCCACCGAATGTTGGGACCCTCCCCTGCCAGGACCAGTCCGCACAATCTTGGGTGCCGGTTTATCCGATCTTCCGGACCCAGCACCCTCACGCTCTGTGTCGCTGTCTGCCCAGCGCTTCCGTCTCCCACTTTGAGCAGACGGCGTGTCGCGTGCTCCGTCGCTTGACAACACCGCCACCGCCGACGATCGTCCGGCGGCGGCGGTGGCATCACGCACCAGCACTCTCCTTGCCAATTCGCCTCGCGTCGGAACAGGGTCGCATGGTAGCCAAAACGGCGTTCCACGCGGCCCTACTCCGACGTCCACTATCAGACACTCACAGTCGCTGCCAGTATCATCAGCAGCAGCAGGGGCCTGGTCGCCTACCCCTGCGCGCTCTTCGGTCGTAGATTTAACATCCGCAGCCCCGGATAGCTGCGGACGCCGGGCGTCAGCCGGATCGCAAGACAAAATACACTCGTTATCTGACATTTCCATTTACGATTTTGGGTAATACTCACATCGCTTCCCCAAGGCGATGCGGCCGCTCTTTTTGGGAGGCTATTAAACCTCCCGGGGCCAGCGAATGCCTCCTGTGCAGGTTATACCGCCCGCTGCTCGGTGTCTAAAAACTAACTTAAAACTAATAATATATTTTTTGGATTTTTTCAAATTTTATTAGTTTTCTCTTGGGTTTTCGCTTTTTTTTTATTTTTTTGTATTTTAATATTTTTTATAAAAACTTAATCCTAGGCTTAAAGCTACCCATCACCCGGCACCGTGGCCGAAAGCGACCAACGCCACGGCTGCCCTAGACCGCAGGTTGTAGAGCGACCCACGGTCTTCCCCATCTCGGTCACGTGATGTGACCTTCAGACCACGGACTGTAAAAGGGCCCGCGGTCTACACCTCCTTGCTCCCTATTCATGCACTCTGCAGCTGCAGAGCGCAGAAGAGGGTAGCATTAAGGCAAGGGTTTTTTAAAGTGGTTTTCCTTCCACGCGACCCGGGCAAACACCCCGACGGTCCCCGGTCCCCTAAGGGATTCCGGTGTACGAGGGTTTTTTATAGTGGTTTTCCTTCCACGCGACCCGGGCAAATACCCCGACAGTCCCCGGTCCCCGAAGGGATTACGGTATACCCCGTCATGCATCCCCTTTCGGCACTCTGCTTAACAGAGTGGAAGAGGATGCATGAAAACCCCTATAGGCCAGGTTCCCATCAACGACCATCAAAGATGATCGGTGATTGAAACCTGGCCTTCCCCGTGTGAAGTATTAGCCGCCAGACCCAAGAGTCCACCAGAACTCGGTGGGCAGTTGGGACTGGCGTTGCCCAGGGTGCGCCACGTGGAGGCTCTTCGACTAGCACCCCAACCTAACCTAACCTTTTTTTTTTTTTTTTTTTTTTTTTTTTTTTTTTTTTTTTTTTTTTTTTTTTTTTTAGCGAGTGGAAATGCATTTACGCACCGTACCCGCCGCTAGCCAGGCGACGAGCGTGTGTGGGACTCGCCCAGCCGGAGCCGGGAATACCCACTAAAACCACTCGGTTCCCCTCGAGCCCTGCGCCGAAGCGCAGCGAGTGCCACGGGATCTTCCTGTAAGGCAATAGCCCCGTAGCACTCTCAGGGCATACCGGCCAGGCCGGTTTCCGCGCCAAGGAAGGATTACCCGGGGATACCGAAGCAATCCTCAGACGTGGTGACCAGTGCAATGCGCGTGCAGGGGGCTACCCTCGCACGCGCTGGTCACACTCCGGGGCAAAAGGAGACGGGGGTTTGTCCCCCGCCTTCTTCACCCCGCCCGTCTACGCTGGAGGCGGCAGCCTCCCATGCACTCTCGCTCTCAACCATGGCTTGAACCATGGTTGCCAGCGAGAGGCGTCCCTGTCCCATGACGACACCGATGGACCTACCGGGCATCAGCAGCGTCCATCGGTGTTCCCATACTGGCGGCGGTCGCCGAGGTGGCCGCCGGGGGTCTTACAGGGATGCGGCCCCGAACCGGTGGCGCATTGCAGGACCCTCCTGTCATTTTATGGCCGCTGGGTAGGCCCCTGTCTTTGCACAGCGCGCAGTTCACGGGGGCCTGGCAGCCCATGGCCAGGTGGCCCTCCTGGCCGCAACGGAAGCAGAGCCGACTCCTATCTTTAGTGGACGGGCAGAGCACCGCAGTGTGCCCCCTCTCCATGCACCTGCGGCAGCGCATAGGGCGCTGATCCAGCAGGTGGATGGAGGCGGCGCTCCAGCCTACGTCCACCTTTCCCCGCTCCGCCAGCTCTTTCGCGGCGTGTACGGGGCATGAGACTCGCACCGAGCCCATGCCCCTCGCTCCTATAAATATTTTGCCCACCCGAACTTGGTCGGGAGGGCAATTGGCCGCCTCGGCCAGGACCCCCTTCACGTCCTCAGGCGTGATTGACTCGTCAAGTCCACCTACGCGGATCTCCGCCATCTTGGTGGGGCGGGACACGTCGGCCACCTCCCTGAGCACCTCAGCCATTTTTCTGGCCAAGGTGTCGGCCTGGGAGGCGGAGGTCTCCTTCGAGAGCGTCATGAGGGAGGCGCCCGTCATGGACCTCCTTATATTGCCCAGCCCCACCCCGAGTTCGGCCAGATTGATGGCCGCCTTCGCCATCCGTATGGTATCCGCGTAGGTGGTGCCCGCGATTACTGCCTCTGGCTTGAGGCACACCAGCACCGCCTGTCTTTTGGGGACCTTAGGGCCCCTCTTACGAGCGGCAGGTTTTCCCGTCTCTTTGGGCCTCTGGCCTGGAGCAGGAGCAGGGGCCGGAACATCGGTGGCCTTCTTCTTCCCCTTCCCCTTCTTGGCCACCGTGGCCCACGATTCCCCCTCCAGCACCAGAGGCTGAACGTCTTTTGAGCCACCGGCGACCTGCTCCTTCGCGCGTGCTGACTCAGGGGCAGGTCTGGCCTCTGCCCCAACGCGCCCGCTCGGTGTCTTTGGCTTAACTTGCCTGCCCTTCTTGGGCAGGTTAGCCGGCGGCATGAGTGTTGCCGGCACGGTCTCTTCCCCACTCCGTCTCTCCCTCACCGGGGGCTGGCCCGACCGTTTGTCAGCCGCCAGCGGGGGACGATGGGATCGCGCTGGCAACAGGCGGCCGTCCTTGTCGAGGCCCTCCAGCCGCGCGGTGATCATCCCACTAACGTGGTTCATTAGATCGCGCTGGAGGACCTCCATATCCCTGGCATAATCTTCCCGCGTCGAGCCCGTAGGAACGGGGTGCGGGATCGGCTCCGGGACCGACTCCTGGGGCCGCTTCTTCTTGGAGCGCGGACTTCTCCTTTCGGAAAAAGTCCGACGCAGAGCGGCCACCTCTTGTCCTAAGGCCGTCAGCTGCTCCTGCAGGCGTTTGTTGTCGGCCCGAAGCCGACGCATTTCCTCATCCTCCTTCCGGGAGGCCAGAGACCGGACCGCATCGAGCATTTTGCATGTTGCGTCCCGGATCTCCCGGATGGAGGTGCCCTTCAGATTTTTTGATTTTTTGAGGACCCCCTCAATGACTGCCGCCCCCTCCTCAGCCTTCGACTGAAGATCAAGGGGCGCAGGCATAGGGGGACCACAACCATCGGCACGTCCCGCTGGGCGGGATTCCGGTTCGGAGTCAGACAGCGAGGACTCCGAATCCAGGGGCATTTCTTTTAAAAACATCCTGGCCTGGGAGAGCCCCACCGAATGTTGGGACCCTCCCCTGCCAGGACCAGTCCGCACAATCTTGGGTGCCGGTTTATCCGATCTTCCGGACCCAGCACCCTCACGCTCTGTGTCGCTGTCTGCCCAGCGCTTCCGTCTCCCACTTTGGGCAGACGGCGTGTCGCGTGCTCCGTCGCTTGACAACACCGCCACCGCCGACGATCGTCCGGCGGCGGCGGTGGCATCACGCACCAGCACTCTCCTTGCCAATTCGCCTCTCGTCGGAACAGGGTCGCATGGTAGCCAAAACGGCGTTCCACGCGGCCCTACCCCGACGTCCACTATCAGACACTCACAGTCGCTGCCAGTATCATCAGCAGCAGCAGGGGCCTGGTCGCCTACCCCTGCGCGCTCTTCGGTCGTAGATTTACCATCCGCAGCCCCGGATAGCTGCGGACGCCGGGCGTCAGCCGGATCGCAAGACAAAATATTCTCATTAAGCGACATTTCCATTTACGATATGGGAAATACTCACACCGCTTTCCCAAGGCGATGCGGCCGCTCTTTTTGGGAGGCTATTAAACCTCCCGAGGCCAGCGAATGCCTCCTGTGCAGGTTATACCGCCCGCTGTTCGGTATCTAAAACTAACTTAAAAGTAATAATTTTTTTTTGTATTTTTTAGAATTTTTTAATTTTGTATTTGGGTTTTTTAAGATTTTTTATATTTTCTCTTTTGGTTTTCGCTTTTATAATTTTTTTTGAATTTTAATTTTTTTTTATATAAAAACCTAATCCTAAACTTAAAGCTACCCATCACCTGGCACCGTGGCCGAAAGCGACCAACGCCACGGCTGCCCTAGACCGCAGGTTGTAAAGCGACCCACGGTCTTCCCCATCTCAGTCACGCGATGTGACCATTAGACCACGGACTGTAAAAGGGCCCGCGGTCTACACCTCCTCGCTCCCTATTCGTGCACTCTGCAGCTGCAGAGCGCAGAAGAAGGTAGCATTAAGGCAAGGGTTTTTTAAAGTGGTTTTCCTTCCACGCGACCCGGGCAAATACCCCGACGGTCCCCGATCCCCTAAGGGATTCCGGTGTGCGAGGGTTTTTATAGTGGTTTTCCTTCCACGCGACCCGGGCAAATACCCCGACAGTCCCCGGTCCCCGAAGGGATTACGGTATACCCCGTCATGCATCCTCTTTCGGCACTCTGCTTAACAGAGTGGAAGAGGATGCATGTAAACCCCTATAGGCCAAGTTCCCATCAACGACCATCGAAGATGATCGGTGATTGAAACCTGGCCCTTCCCCGTGTGAAGTATTAGCCGCCAGACCCAAGAGTCCACCAGAACTCGGTGGGCAGTTGGGGCTGGCGTTGCCCAGGGTGCGCCACCTGGAGGCTCTTCGACTAGCACCCCAACCTAACCTAACCTAACCTAACCTAACCTAACCTTTTTTTTTTTTTTACGCACCGTACCCGCCGCTAGCTAGGCGACGAGCGTGTGTGGGACTCGCCCAGCCGGAGCCGGGAATACCCACTAAAACCACTCGGTTCCCCTCGAGCCCTGCGCCGAAGCGCAGCGAGTGCCACGGGATCTTCCTGTAAGGCAATAGCCCCGTAGCACTCTCAGGGCATACCGGCCAGGCCGGTGTCCGCGCCAAGGGAGGATTACCCGGGGATACCGAAGCAATCCTCAGACGTGGTGACCAGTGCAATGCGCGTGCGTGGGGGCTACCCTCACACGCGCTGGTCACACTCCGGGGCAAAAGGAGACGGGGGTTTGTCCCCCGCCTTCTTCGCCCCGCCCGCCTACGCTGGAGGCGGCAGCCTCCCATGCACTCTCGCTCTCAACCATGGCTCGAACCATGGTTGCCAGCGAGAGGCGTCCCTGTCCCATGACGACACCGATGGACCTACTGGGCATCAGCAGAGTCCATCGGTGTCCCCATTCTGGCGGCGGTCGCCGAAGCGGCCGCCGGGGGTCTTACAGGGATGCGGCCCCGAACCGGTGGCGCATTGCAGGACCCTCCTGTCATTTTATGGCCGCTGGGTAGGCCCCTGTCTTTGCACAGCGCGCAGTTCACGGGGGCCTTGCAGCCCATGGCCAGGTGGCCCTCCTGGCCGCAACGGAAGCAGAGCCGGCTCCTATCTTTGGTTGACGGGCAGAGCACCGCAGTGTGCCCCCTCTCCATGCACCTGCGGCAGCGCATAGGGCGCTGATCCAGCAGGTGGATGGAGGCGGCGCTCCAGCCTACGTCCACCTTTCCCCGCTCCGCCAGCTCTTTCGCGGTCTGTACGGGGCATGAGACTCGCACCGAGCCCATGCCCCTCGCTCCTATAAATATTTTGCCCACCCGAACTTGGTCGGGAGGGCAATTGGCCGCCTCGGCCAGGACCCCCTTCACGTCCTCAGGCGTGATTGACTCGTCAAGTCCACCTACGCGGATCTCCGCCATCTTGGTGGGGCGGGACACGTCGGCCACCTCCCTGAGCACCTCAGCCATTTTACTGGCCAAGGTGTTGGCCTGGGAGGCGGAGGTCTCCTTCGAGAGGGTCATGAGGGAGGCACCCGTCATGGACCTCCTTATATTGCCCAGCCCCACCCCGAGTTCGGCCAGGTTGATGGCCGCCTTCGCCATCCGTATAGTGTCCGCGTAGGTGGTGCCCTTTTCTACTGCCTCTGGCTTGAGGCACACCAGCACCGCCTGTCTTTTGGGGACCTTAGGGACCCTCTTTGGAGCGGCAGGTTTTCCCGTCTCTTTGGGCCTCTGGTCTGGAACAGGAGCAGGGGCGGGAACATCGGTGGCCTTCTTCTTCCTCTTCCCCTTCTTGGCCACCGTGGCCCATGACTCCCCCTCCAGCACCAGAGGCTGAACTTCTTTTGAGCCTCCGGCGACCTGCTCCTTCGCGCGTGCTGACTCAGGGGCAGGTCTGGCCTCTGCCCCCCCGCGCCCGCTCGGTCCCTTTGGCTTAACTTGCCTGCCCTTCTTGGGCAGGTTAGCCGGCGGCATAAGTGTTGCCGGCACAGTCTCTTCCCCACCCCGTCTCTCCCTCACCGGGGGCCGGCCCGACCGTTTGTCAGCCCCCAGCGAGGGACGATGGGACCGCGCCGGCAACAGGCGGCCGTCCTTGTCTAGGCCCTCCAGCCGCGCGGTGATCATCCCACTAACGTGGTTCATTAGATCCCGTTGAAGGACCTCCATATCCCTGGCATAATCCTCCCGCGTCGAGCCCGTAGGAACGGGGTGCGGGCACGGCTCCGGGACCGACTCCTGGGGCCGCTTCTTCTTGGAGCGCGGACTTCTCCTTTCGGAAAAAGTCCGACGCAGAGCGGCCACCTCTTGTTCTAAGGCCGTCAGCTGCTCCTGCAGGCGTTTGTTGTCGGCCCGAAGCCGACGCATTTCCTCGTCCTCCTTCCGGGAGGCCAGAGACCGGACCGCATCGAGCATTTTGCATTTTGCGTCCCGGATCTCCCGGATGGAGGTGCCCTTCAGATTTTTTGATTTTTTGAGGACCCCCTCAATGACCGCCGCCCCCTCCTCAGCCTTCGACTGAAGATCAAGGGGCGCAGGCATAGGGGGACCACAACCATCGGCACGTCCCGCTGGGCGGGATTCCGGTTCGGAGTCAGACAGCGAGGACTCCGAATCCAGGGGCATTTCTTTTAAAAACCTCCTGGCCTGGGAGAGCCCCACCGAATGTTGGGACCCTCCCCTGCCAGGACCAGTCCGCACAATCTTGGGTGCCGGTTTTTCCGATCTTCCGGACCCAGCACCCTCGCGTTCTGTGTCGCTGTCCGCCCAGCGCTTCCGTCTCCCACTTTGGGCAGACGGCGTGTCGCGTGCTCCGTCGCTTGACAACACCGCCACCGCCGACGATCGTCCAGCGGCGGCGGTGGCATCACGCACCAGCACTCTCCTTGCCAATTCGCCTCTCGTCGGAACAGGGTCGCATGGTAGCCAAAACGGCGTTCCACGCGGCCCTACTCCGACGTCCACTATCAGACACTCACAGTCGCTGCCAGTATCATCAGCAGCAGCAGGGGCCTGGTCGCCTACCCCTGCGCGCTCTTCGGTCGTAGATTTAACATCCGCAGCCCCGGATAGCTGCGGACGCCGGGCGTCAGCCGGATCGCAAGACAAAATATTCTCATTAAGCGACATTTCCATTTACGATATGGGAAATACTCACACCGCTTTCCCAAGGCGATGCGGCCGCTCTTTTTGGGAGGCTATTAAACCTCCCGAGGCCAGCGAATGCCTCCTGTGCAGGTTATACCGCCCGTTGTTCGGTATCTAAAACTAACTTAAAAGTAATAATTTTTTTTGTATTTTTTAGAATTTTTTTAATTTTGTATTTGGGTTTTTTAGGATTTTTTATATTTTTTCTTTTGGTTTTCGCTTTTATAATTTTTTTTTGCATTTTAATTTTTTATATAAAAACCTAATCCTAAACTTAAAGCTACCCATCACCCGGCACCGTGGCCGAAAGCGACCAACGCCACGGCTGCCCTAGACCGCAGGTTGTAAAGCGACCCACGGTCTTCCCCATCTCGGTCACGCGATGTGACCATCAGACCACGGACTGTAAAAGGGCCCGCGGTCTACACCTCCTCGCTCCCTATTTATGCACTCTGCAGCTGCAGAACGCAGAACAGGGTAGCATTAAGGCAAGGGTTTTTTAAAGTGGTTTTCCTTCCACGCGACCCGGGCAAATACCCCGACGGTCCCCGGTCCCCTAAGGGATTCCGGTGTGCGAGGGTTTTTATAGTGGTTTTCCTTCCACGCGACCCGGGCAAATACCCCGACAGTCCCCGGTCCCCGAAGGGATTACGGTATACCCCGTCATGCATCCCCTTTCGGCACTCTGCTTAACAGAGTGGAAGAGGATGCATGTAAACCCCTATAGGCCAGGTTCCCATCAACGACCATCGAAGATGATCGGTGATTGAAACCTGGCCCTTCCCCGTGTGAAGTATTAGCCGCCAGACCCAAGAGTCCACCAGAACTCGGTGGGCAGTTGGGACTGGCGTTGCCCAGGGTGCGCCACGTGGAGGCTCTTCGACTAGCACCCCAACCTAACCTAACCTAACCTAACCAGTCTGGCCCCAGCCGCCGCCCCGAACGCCACGTTTAACCCGCGCTCCGTCAGATTAACCCGATTAAAATTGCCAAAAGTGGTAAAAGTTTTTATAATATAGGCGTGTTGCACATCAAAAGACGCGTCTCAGCGAGACTAATGCAACAGTAAAAACCGCGCCGCGAAAAGTGGAAAATTGGTGGAAATTTGGGTGAAAAACCCCAAAAAATAACAAAAAGTGCGGTTATCTTACAAACAAAATCGGTGACGTGTGAGTTTTTTGGTGCCATCAGGACCGCCGTGGCGAGCTCCACAGGGTGAAACCAACCCCTGATTTTTCCCGCCCCCGCGCGTGGAAATACAGCGGTTTTCCGGGCCACGGGGTACACGTGGTCCCCCTTTTTTGGGACCAAAACTACCCCGGCTACATCAGGGAGGAGCGGACCGCTCCCAGGACCCGGTCAGTGAAAGAAAATTCAAAATTGGACAACCCCTGTGAGTACTACAGCAAATAAAAACTTTATACAAACCAAAGTGCGGCTGTCAAAACGCCAGACCTAATTTAGATTTAAGATTACTCAAAATTTAAAGCGACAACCCCCGCTGAAAATTTTATCAAAGGGAGGCAACATTGTGAAGAAACAGGGGATGCAAAGAAAAAATTTTTCGGACTATAAAAACGGGAGTAATAAATTAATTACTGGAGCGGAAAGTTTTATTTGACCGCAAAATAAGTTTGTTTTTCCTGTTATTTTAAATCGTTGTACCTAGTGTTCTGTCCCGTATTTTAATTATTTTTATTATGTGTTTTATGGATAAGTCCGCCAGCCACCCCCTGTAAAAATTTGGCTGTAATCGGTTGTCGGATTGAGGAGATACAGCCATTACTGGGTAGCGAATTTACCCCGACTCCCGTGTTCTCGGTGTCGGACAAAAAAACAGCAATATTTCAGGAACGGAAGGTCCCAGAGGACCGGGGAAAAAAGGGAGACTGTTTTTGGGCGACTCCACACAAAATAGTTTTTGTCCCACCCTTCTACGACGTCGGGGAAAAAACCTCGGGGTAAATTCGCGATCTATTTTTATCACGCGGCATTCCCACACAGCATCGGCTGTGCCGTGCTTTATTACGTTTTATTACGTTTTATTACAAGTTACTTCACTTCACTACACTTCATTAATAACGTTCACTACACTTTTATTACATAATAAACACTTATTGCATTTTTATTACACTTTTACACTTTTACTGCACCTAGCACATTTACTCGGCACAGTAACACTTCACTTTTTCCTTTAATCACCGCCCCCCCTAGACGCGACCCCCTCAACTCACCACGAATCCTGCACCTACCCCCCTCCCGACCCCCCCTTCCCTCAATTCCCCACGAAATACACCTCCCCGACCCCAATCTGACCCTTTCCTACCTAAAACATCCAATATCTCGGAAACGGCTGGGAATTTCAAAATTTTGACCGAATTTTCCCCCCCCTACTACCCCCCTCCCAGCCGACACATAGACCCTGACAAGACCCTAAAAATCCCCACTTTTGACCTTCATACATCTTGACCTTTACATCAAAATTTTGAGATATCTCGGGAACCGAGGGTCGTAGGCCACCCGTGTTTGGACTCGTTGAAACCAGGAGGAGGAGCCCGACCCTTCGGCCCCGAGATAATCCCCCCCCCCGCACGCCCCTCGCCCCTTACCCCCTACCCTCACTCTTCCCCCCGAATCCTACCCCCATAACTTCATACACCACACACGACCCTTCCCTCACGTCCATACAACCCCCCCCCCCACCCTGCCCCCCAGGCTACCTTACCCCCCGCGACTTATCTCGGGACCTAATTGCCGCAGATCGGCCGAGTTTGGGCTCTTCGGAATCGGGAGGAGGAGCCCGATCTGTTGGCCCCGAGAGGTTTGCACTCCTACAGTCCCTTACTCAACACAGTGCGCACAATTGTGGGAAAATTAAACTAGACCGGCTGTATCTCCCCAAAGTTTTAATCTTAGGTTAGTTAGGTTAGAAATTAATTGTATTGTGTTGTCAGCGTCCCCCCTATTGGGGACAAATAGTTGTAATTAGTATAAGTAAGTCTTTTTGACCGCCACCCCTTTTGGTGGCGAAGTTTTTAGTTTTAATTTTATTTTTGAATTTAATTTTGGAATTATTATTTATTGTATTTTAATTTTAGTATTGAATTTGAATTTGGAATTATTATTTTGTATTTTAATTTTAATATTGAATTTAATTTTATTAATTATATTTATTATTTATTGTGTTGACTGTCCCCCTTATTGGGACATAAATTTTACTCGCCAACGTAAATTGTGTAAACAATTAATTATTTATTATTTTAATCAATCTTGACAATATTATTGTGTTGTGACCGTCCTCTATTGGGACGAATTTTAACTATTTAAGTGTCTTTTGACCGCCACCCCTTTTGGTGACGTACTTTTAATAACCAATTTGTATTGTTGATTATTTAAATTTAATTTGAATCTTGGGTTAAGTGTGTGGTTGTGCCGCCCTAAAGATGTCTCAAATCTCGGGGAAAAATGTTAAAAATATCAGCGTCACGCACGCAGAGCTGAAGGGAGACAAAGATAAGGAGAGCAGGTCGCGTGCGACCGCGGTGGCCCAAGCGCAGCCGCAGTCTAGCGCCCTCCCAAATGAAAGCCACACAGCCCGGGCCAACAGACTCTACCAGGCCGCGAAGGCCCAGCTGGAGCTCTCAGGGAACTTGAAGACGTCCATTAAGGAGGGCGTTCTAAGCAACCTATCAGGGCTGCGAGGAGCGGTCCTCCAGGTGGACGAGACGCTTCGCTCCCTGGAGCTCCAGCTGGAACGGTTGCGCTCGGAAAAAGAGAAGGAGCTGCGAGAAAAGCTCGCAGCAAAGGACGCAGTTATTGAAAAGTTGGCCCGGAGCTTAGGACAATTGGACATCGGGGCTCGGATGGGGGAACTCGTCACCAATACAGAGGCGATCAAGAAGATGATAAATGTTGACGTCATGGATAGATTCGACGAGTATCCCCCGGGCAGGGCGCTCTGCGGAAACATCAAAAAGCTAGAGGGCCTAATGGAAGAAATGAAGGAAGTAAGGGTGAGTGTAGAGATGACCAGTAAGAAAGTAGATGGAATGGCTGAGAAGATGGAATGTGCGGGAAGGATGACGGAAGAGGTAAGAAAGAGAACGAAAGAGACGAATGAAAAGGTGGAGACGATCGGGGCAAGGGTTGGGGAGGTCGGGGAGAGGGTGAAAGAGTACGGGGAAACAATTAAGGAGGCCGGAAAAGCTGTGGAGACTCTCAGGGCCCCGGCGGCTACGTACGCCGAGACACTGAGGGCCCCTAAAACCAAGGCTCGCCCTCTCCCCTGCCGACCGAACCACGCCCTGATCGTATCTTCGAAAGAAAAGAAGGATACGAGCGAGAATGTTATCGAGAAAGTCAGGGAGGCCCTAAACGCCCGGAAAACGGGGATACAGGTGGACAGGATACGGAAAGTAAGGGACGGAAAGGTAGTGATCTGCTGCGGGAACAGGCCGGAGCTGGAGAAGGCCAAAAGCCAACTCAATTCTCGGGACGGCCTCGACACAGCGCCCGCGGCAAACCGCGACCCGCGAGTGATTATACGTAACTTGCTCAGTTACAACTCCGAGGCTGACATTATTGAGTCTCTCAAGTGTCAGAACCGGAAATTGTGGCTGGGCATGGACGATAGTCACTTTCGGGTCAAGGAGGTTTATAGGAGGAGGGCGCGGAACCCCCTTCAGGCCCATGTAGTCTTGCAGGTCTCCCCTCAGGTTTGGCGTAAGCTAACTGAGGCGGAGACCCTTTATATTGACATACAGGGCCTGACTGCCGAGGACCAGTCGCCGTTGGTGCAGTGTTCCCGCTGTTTGGGGTACGGCCACGGCCGCAGAACATGTAAGCAGAAGGCGGACCTTTGCGCCCATTGTGGGGGGGAGCACGACCGTGCGAAGTGCCCCTCCCGCGTGGACGGGAAGGCCCCAGTCTGTGTGAACTGCGACCGGGCCGGACAACAAGCGACGGGACACAATGCGTTCGACGGCGGCTGTCCGATAAGGCAGAAATGGGAAGGTGTCGCGCGCTCCTCCATAAATTATTGCTAAGGGCCCCGCAGTGGATAATGAGTGTGAGAGGCACTTTATCGTGTATCAGGCCAACCTCCAGCGCGGCCGCCTGGCGACTCAGGAGTTGGTAATGTCCGCTCATGGGGTGGTGTCGGTGTCGCCCTGGTCCAGGAGCCTTACGTTGGCGCGGAGGGGCGGGTCGGTAGCTTCCGTGGCGTTAGGGTGATACAGAGGGAGTCTGCTAGGACCAAACCCGTCAAAGCGGCAGTCATGGTGTTCCGGGATGATCTGGAGGTTCTTGTGAACCCCCTAATCATCACCGAGAATATTGTGGCTGTCGTTTTAAAGGCGGGCGATTGGACCGTGGCGGCTGTCTCTGTGTACCTTGAGGGCACGGAGGATATCGAACCGTACCTGTCGCGGATTCGTGACTTTCTGGGTCGGGTCGGCACCGCCAGGATCCTCGTGGGCGGGGATTGGAATGCGTGGAGTCCGTGGTGGGGAAGCGTCGAGGAAGACACTCGGGGGGAGGTCCTGAGGGGGTTCTTTGATGATATGGAGCTGCACGTATTGAACGAAGGAGTCGTCCCCACCTTCGATACGGTCCGTGGGGGCAGGCGGTACACGAGTCATGTCGATGTTACCGTTTGCACTCACGGACTGTTGAGAAGCGTCCTTGAGTGGAAAGTGGACGACTCCGTGACAAGTTCTGATCATCGAGCGATACGTGTGGTTCTGGGTCTCAGAGTGCCTCCTGGGGACAATACCCGGTGGACGAGTCGGCGCTACAACACCCGGAAGGCTGATTGGGGTCGTTTCACTGAGGAAATGCAAAGTGAAATATCCGCCCGGGGGCTCACCCTGGAGCGAGTCGCTAACGCCCGCGACAAGGGCGATCTTGAAGGGGTGGTCACGGACTTTATTGAGTCCGTGACCGAAGCGTGTGGGAGGGCTATCCCCCCACACAGACCGCCCCGACCAAAGAGCGGCTTTCCTTGGTGGAACGACGAGCTTGAAAGGCTGCGGCGCGACGTGAACACAAAGCGGCGTAGGATCCGCTGTGCCGCGCCGCGTCGCAGACAGTATGTAGTGGACGACTACCTGAGTGCCAAGGCGGAGTACGAGCGGAGGGCAGTCAACGCCCAAACTGCGAGCTGGAAGCAGTTCTGCTCGATGCAAGAAAGGGAGTCTATGCGGGACGGTATCTATCGGGTGCAGAGAAGGGCGACAGGTCGTCACGAGGACCAGCTACTCGTGGAGGGTGGAGTTGTGCAGAGCCCGGATCAATCGGTTGCGCTACTGGCCGGAACATTCTTCGCCGACGATGACGCGTCGGCGGACAATGATGTCCACGCCGTCATCAGACGTCGTGCGGATCTGGTCAGTACGCGCCTCCCGGGAGAGACCGACGACCCCCCGATCACCAGGGGGGAGTTGGTCCGGACTCTGCGCAGCTTCAACCCGAAAAAGGCACCGGGTCCGGATGGATTCACCAGTGATATATGCTGCAGGGCGATTTACCAGGAACTCGACCTATTCCTGGCCATCCTGAACCGGTGTCTTGACCTGGCGTGCTTCCCGGCGCCGTGGAAGGTAGCATCTGTCGTGGTGCTCAGGAAGCCGGCGCGTCCAGACTATGCCCGCGCAAAGTCGTATCGCCCCATTGGACTACTTTCCATCCTGGGCAAGATCTTGGAGAAGATCCTGTGCCGACGAATCCGTTGGCACTTCTTGCCCAAGTCCAATGCGCGGCAGTACGGCTTCGTACCGCAGCGGAGCACGGAGGACGCGCTGTACGACCTGGTGCAGCACGTCAGAGGCATCCTCCACAAGAAGGAGACCGCCCTGATAGTCTCTCTGGACATCGAGGGGGCGTTTGACAATGCGTGGTGGCCTGCAATAAAGTGCAGAATGGTAGAGAAGGGTATCCCCGTTAATCTGAGACGTCTTGTCGAGGATTACTTCCGGGACCGGAGCGTAGTCGTGCGCTACGCGGGGAGGACGATGCTGAAGCCCCAGTCCAAAGGCTGCGTCCAGGGCTCCATCGGTGGGCCTCTCTTCTGGAACATGCTGCTGGACCCTCTGCTGGACAACCTGGATACGCTGGGCGCGTACGTGCAGGCGTTCGCGGATGATATCGTGCTGGTGTTCTCTGGGCACACGGCGCTCGGGATCCAGCGGGATGCCAATGCCGCTTTAGCCTGTGTGCACGAGTGGGGTGTCGTAAATAAGCTTCGCTTTTCCGCCGAAAAAACTCAGGCGATGGTAGTGACGCGAAAGCTTAGATACGACACTCCGGTCGTGCAGATGGGTGGCGTTGACATCTCGATGGTGACCGAGCTTAAAATCCTCGGAGTCATCGTCGACAGTAAGTTGACCTTCAACAAGCATATCTCATATGCTTGTTGTAAGGCAACTAACCTGTATAGGAAACTGTCGGCGATGGCTCGGGTGGATTGGGGCTTGTGTCCGGAGATCATCAGGACGATATACACCGCGGTGGTCGAACCCACCATCCTGTACGGCGCGAGCTCCTGGGCGAAGGCCGCCGAGAAGATCTCTGTGCAAAGAACCTTTGCTACCGTCCAAAGGGGCTTTGCACAGAAGATCGCCAAGTCACATCGTACGGTCTCGCTCAATGCAGCACTCACGCTGTCGGGTCTCCTCCCACTCGATCTTCGAGTGTTGGAGGTCGCCCGGCTGTTTGAGTGCAAACGGGGACGTCCGATAGATGAGCTGGAATCCCGCGAACTGGAGGAGCGTAGGACCTTTACGGAGGCCCCTCATCCCGCCAGTGAGCCAGATGTCGAATATCAGTGTCTGGAGAATATGCTCCCCGAAACTGTGGCTCAGCTACAGTTGCCCGCTCATCTGATTTACACTGACGGTAGTAAATCGGATGAGGGGGTCGGGGCAGCATATTCATACTGGCGGGATGGGTCCGAGATTCGGACCAAGCGAATGAGGTTGGAGTCGATGTGCACCGTCTTTCAGGCGGAGCTGCTCACAACCCCACAACGACAACAAAACCAACCCCACAATAAAAAACCCACAATAAAATACAGAATAAAAACCACAATCTACGCAATCGCCCTCAAAGTAAAATAAAATTTCGCAGATCGCGTAAGTCACAGCGCACGTTAGCCACCGGTCTGCCACTCCGTTACGGTGGTCAGACACGGCGTTGCCCGGGGAACACTACGTGGAAGTCTGCGCTGTGGGGAGTCCCCCAACCTAACCTTTTTTTTTTTTTTTTTTTTTTTTTTTTTTTTTTTTTTTTTTTTTTTTTTTTTTTTTGACGCTGTGGTAGTGCATTTACGCACCATACCCCGAAGGGCGTGTGTGGGACTCGCCCAACCGAAGCCGGGAATACCCACTAAACCCACAGCGGCACAACGACATCGCCTGAGTGGCGGGGTCATGGGAAAATGGCACAGCCTAACTACCAATCCCCCGCCGGCGATTCCCGCATAGGGCGGGCCCACAGTGGTCCCTCCACTCCACAGGGAGGGGCCGGGCTGGGTACGTCTTTTGTGCGAGAAGACGCAGCAGCCAAGGGTTTTTTAGCGAGGTGTCCTTCCTCTTAGCCCCACTCGTTTGCCCGGAGGCAAACGGGGCCCCCAGCTCCTCTCAATGAGGAGACCGGGTTGCCTGACGGTGACCCGGAGTTCGGGTCACGTCAGCCACCTCGAGTGGTGGCCGACCCGCCGCACGTGTGACCGCCGAAGCGGTCCCCGCATCTGGTTTTGGTCCGCGCCGGTAAACCGGTAACCCCCATATCTGGGGGCCGTTCCCCTATCCGCCACCTGGGGACGCGTCAGATGGCAGGCCAGAAACTGCACACGGAGGAGAAACCTAACCTAACCTAACCTTTTTTTTTTTTTTTGTTTACGCTGTGGGAATGCATTTACGCACCTTACCCCGAAGGGCGGGTGGGGGACTCGCCCAGCCGTAGCTGGGAATACCCACTAAACCCACAGCGGCACTCCGGCATCGCCATAGTGGCGGGGGAGTGGGAAACTAGCGCAGCCTGAGCTACCTCTCCCCCGCCGGCGAAACCCGCCTAAGAAGGCGGGCCCTCAATTGCCCCTCCCAGGGAGGGGCCGTGGCTCCCACGTGGTGAGCGATATAAGGCGGGCGTCGGCCTCACGCCCGCCGCTCACCTCAGGGAGGGAGAAAGCGGGCGAAATCCCGCCTTCTCCTTCCCCTACGCCGCCTGCGGAGCGCCGGAGCGAGGGGATCCTCCTCCCGCTCGCGCTCCGCTGCCTCCTTCTGCGACATCACGACCTCGCAGAAGGAGGCCATAGCCACCCAAGCCTCCTCGCTCCCCACCATCGCTCTGACGATGGCGGGCAGCGAGAGGTTCCCACCAACCGCCGTGACAAGGCCGCGGCGCGGCACGGCCCACGACGGGCACACCGCGAGGGTGTGTTCCGCCGTGTCCTCCGCCGCGCCACAACCGTGGCACGACGGTGTCTCCTCTCGTCCTATCCGGTGCAGGTACCTGCTGAAGCAGCCGTGACCGGAGAGTACCTGCACCAGACGGAAGGAGAGGAACCCGTGACGCCTGTCGAGCCAGTCCCCCAGGACCGGCCCGATGGCGTCGAGGGTACGGCGGCCGAAGACGGCGGAGGCGAGGTCCCGCGTCCACTCCCGGACAAGAGCGACCCTCGCCTCCCGCCGAACGGCCTCCCTCAATTCGGGGGCCGGACGCTCGCCCAGCGCCCTGCGCCCCGCCGTCCACTCGTACACTCTGGCGAGCACCCACGCCTCGAGCTCCCAAGGCGGGGTGCCCGCCAGAGCGCATGCCGAAGCGAAGCCTACCGTGCGGTAGGCCAGCGCTGCCCGCTGGGCGATGGCCCTTTGGGGCGCCCGAAGAGCGGTGGCATTCTCCCTCCTATGGAGGGAGTCCGCCCAAATGGGGGCCCCATAAAGGGCCATACTTCGCAGTATGCCGGCGTATAGACGCCGGCACCGCATGCTTGGCCCTCCCATGTTCGGCATGAGCCATGAGAGGGCGTCCGCAGCTTTCAGCAGGCGCGTCGACAGCCCGCTAAAGTGCGGGCCGAAGCGCTACCTGCTGTCCAACGTGAGGCCCAGATACTTCATCTGGGCCTCGACCCCGACCCTGACGCCCTCCACAAAAATGTGGGCGTCATGTGGGGGGCGCTGCCGGGGGCCGTGGAAGAACACGGCCTCCGTTTTGTGCAGCGCCACCCTCAAGCCCAGGCGGCGGATCCTTCCGGCCACTAAGGATCCGCCTGCCGATGCCAAACTGGCTGCCTCCCGGAAGGTGCTCCCGCGGGAAGTGAGGAGAGTGTCATCCGCGTAGCAGATGACACTCGTACCTCGAAGGAGGGTTCCCCGCAGGAGCCAGTCGTAACCGACGTTCCACAGAAGAGGCCCTAGAACGGACCCCTGTGGAACGCCGGCCCCGACATCGTATCGCCGGAGCTGGCCAGCCCTGTCTACGAGGAGGACAGCACGGTCCTCCAAGTAGCTGGCCAGGAGGCCCCGCAAGTACAGGGGCACTCCGTGGAACCGGAGCGCTTCCAGGATGGTGGAGTGGGGGACGGAATTGAAGGCGTTGGCAATGTCGAATGACACGGCCAACACTCCATCCCCCACTCCCACCGCCTCTGTCACCTGGCCCTTAAGACGGGCCAGGGCGTCCACTGTCGAACGACCAGCTCGAAATCCGAACTGGGCGTCCGACAGGTCCGGTCCCACGCTCCGCAGATGCCGCTTGAGACGGCCGGCGATAATCCCTCGAACATCTTTCCGGCCTCGTCAAGCAAGACGATGGGCCGGTATGCCGAGGGGAAGTCCGCCGGCAGTCCCTCCTTCCGAAGGAGGCACAATTGGCCTTCCCGCCAAGGTTTCGGGAACCTCCCCGACGCGAAGCACGCGCTGAAGAGGTCCCGAAACCTTCCCTCCATTTCGGTGGCCGCGATGGCCATCACCCGAGCGGGAATGCCGTCCGGGCCGGGAGCCGTCTTTTTGGCGCGGAGACGAAGAGTCGCCGCGCCAAATTCCTCCTCTGAGACCGGAGGAGGAGGAGCTTCCTCCTCCGGTTGAGCCCTCCCTCGGGGGGGTCCATCACTGGTGGGGTGAAGTGCGGATCCCTGCGCGGAAACAGGGACCGCACCACCCCATCCAGGAGCGCTGGTTCGAGGGTCTCGGCAACCGGGGGACCAATGCGGCGCAGTTTGTTACGCGCCGCCTTATATGGCCTCCCGAATGGGTCGTTGTCGAGACCCCCCAACAGCTCGGCCCTCGCCGCGTCCTTAGCGGCGCCGATGGCCGATTTGAAGGCCGCCCTCGCCTCCACGTATTTGGCGTAGAGGCGGTCCTCGTCGGCCAGATCTCGTCGGCGCCGCCGACGCGATCGGGTGTAGGCCTGCCGTGCCGCCACGCAGGTGGCCCGCAGCTCCGCCAACTCCTCCGACCACCAATAAACGGCGCGTCGGGGAGGCGGACGTCTCGACCGAGGCATGCTGGCGTTGCATACCTCGGTCAATGACCCCCTCAATCGGGCCGCCGCCGCGTCCACGTCCAGGACGTCCACGCTGGGACCTGGCCAAAGCCAGTCCTGGACGAACGCGGCCTCCCTTGCCGCCTCCCGATCCAGGTGGGTCAGAGCCCACCTTGGAAACGGGGATCGGCCCGACGATGAGGGGGTGCTGCGGCGCCCCCGTGGATTCTGGGGGGAGACCTCGAATCGCACGTAGCGGTGATCCGAGATCGTCTCCCCCAGTTCCACCCTCCAGTTCTGGATGCGGGCGGCCAGTGCGGGCGTGGCGAAGGTGAGGTCCACTATGGACCCACCCTGCCGCCGCACGCACGTCTGGACACTCCCCCTGTTCAAGAGAGAGAGGCCAGACGTGGCCGCCCACAACTCGACCGCCCGTCCGCGGTTGTCGGTGGCCGGGTTTCCCCAGACCACCGACTTGGCATTCAGGTCCCCCAAAACGGAGACCTGACGTGGCGCCGTCCTCCCGATGACCGCCGTCAGGACCCCGAGAAAATCCTCGAAGTCCTGGAGAGGGCGGTTTGGGGAGAAGTAGACCCCTACAAGGGCCAACCCTCCCCACGCGGCGGCCACGTATCCCGGTCCCCTCTCTAAGAGCGAGAGGGGAGGGGAGTCCGAGGAAGACAGCGCCACGATTGCCACCGAGCCGTCACTGTCTCCCAGCCAATTGCTGGGAGTGAAGTACGGCTCGGCCACCACTGCCACATCCACCAACCACTCGGCCATTGACTGCACCAGTAAGTCCTGGGCAGCCCGGCAGTGGTTGGTGTTTGCCTGCAGGATGCGATGGTCTGTACCCATTACTCGACCATCGCATCACCCTCGGCCACCGCCGCTGATGGGATATCAGCGGGGGTGGTGGCAGCAGCGGCAGGACGGTTTATAGCCGCCTGCGGCTTGCCCCTCTTGGACGGGGGTCGGCATGACAGCCCCCCCATAACATGGTCGGCGGGGCGACCACTGGAGGCACACGCCGCACAGTGCGACTTGGCGGCCTCGCACGTGGCCGCCATATGCCCCTCCTTCCCGCAGCGGAAGCATGTGTCCGCCCTATCCACAGTGGACGGACACATTGCTCGGGTGTGGCCGATACCGCAGCACTTGAAGCAGCGCATTGGCGCTGCCTCAAGTACCCGGATCACGGCCCGGCTGAAGCCAACAAATAGCCGCCCCTGGCCTTTAGCCTGGGCGGCCAACGCTGCGGCGACTGGGCACACCAGCCGGATAGTGCCCAGTCCACCGCGGCCGGGCCTAATGTCCCGAGCCTGCACCGCTGCGGGTTCGCAGCCTCCGGCCACTGCGATCGCCGCGACCACCTCCTCCTTGGTGACCGAGTCGTCGAGACCGGTCACCTCAATAGCCGCCGTCTTGGTCGGCCTGGCTATCTTCGCCTCGTCGGCGAGGACCTCCCGCAATTTGCCGGCGAACAGGTCGGCATTTTTGCCGCCGTCCTGCCCCGGAAACTCGAAGAGTCGAGCTCCGGTTTGGGTCCGACGGCAGTTACCGAGCCCCAACTCGGCGGGGTCCGCGACGGCACGAGCCCGTCTCAGGACGGACTCGTAGGTGACGCCCCTCTCGGCGGCCTCGGGGACGATCGTCACCGTTACCGCCGCGGATTTGGGAGGAACCAGCTTCCTTCCGCCTACTGGGGCCTTCTTGGCTGCCGGAGCGGCCGCCGGGGCAGCCGGGGCCTTGTTCGCCTTCTTGCTGCCCTTCTTCACCACCTCCGACCACGGCTGGTTGGACGGGGTGGTGGAGTGGCATGAGATATAATTGGAAAACTTAAAATAAAGAATTTATAACAAATATGTAGCGTTATTACACATCACAATAAATCGTTTCTACAAAATGACTCTTGTTATTTGTGTGACTGCCATAATATGGCTTTTCTTTCATTCTGGGCCTTGCAGCTGCCGTCCTAAGTTTTCCCATGGGATAACACATTAAATAAGCACTATTTGTCATGAACTTATTCTCTTCAAACCTCCTGCGCATCCCTTATTAATCCTATATCCAATTAATAGATCTTTTCATTCACAAGATAAGATTTAATAAAATGCATTTTATGAACCCAAATAATTAGGATATAGCGGTTGTTTGTTGATCCAGAACAGCACAATCACACATTTATATGAACAAAAGTGTGCTCACACAGCCTGTTACTATAAATACAATTTAGGCATAACTCAATCAAAAATTTAATAATATAATTTTCACCACATCCTGAGAAAATCTGTACCTCTTTTTAAAGGATTCGCAATTCTATGGGCCCTGTATATCGCGCAAATATCTTAGAGGAACTAAGTATAATCTACTAAAATTATCGTTAAATAAATTATCATAGTGGTCTATTTCTTCAAATACATCCACTTTGATTCAAATATTAATAAGAAAAACAATATTTGAAGTCTACAATGCAGCTAGAAATAGAACAAAAATCGAAAATGACATGACAATGCCAATATATTAAGGTAATTTACGCTCAAGCGTGGTCCCGACCACACTTGAGTGATGATCAATGCTTATGTATGATTCAATAAAGTCCAACTCAGCTGATCTATGATCAACGAATCTATGCTTGAGGGTCGTTCTAAAATCAAAACTCGACTCAAATCTAGTTTTAAGTAGAGATCAATGCTTGAGTAACGTTCTGTAATACGGACCTTAGGTCCGTATTACAGAACGTTACTCAAGTACAGTTTAAACTCCAATCACTTGATCATTGCTTAAGTATAGAATCAGTGCTTGAGCATAGTTTTTATTCCAGATCGGTAATCAATCTATACTCAGCAAATCGACACTCAGTTCGAGCCTCAAGCAGAGATGTGTTTTGTCTATGCATCAGTCTGTTTTCGTTTACGATTTATTTAATTTACATTATAAGAAATATTTAATTGTACCATATGAACCCAAAAATTAACAAAAGGAACGTTGTTCTGTTAACCCTGAATAATAAAATCCCACATTTATTGAAGTTAAACCTATTAGAAATCCTTTTTTGTATTATTTCATTCCATAAATCTTGTCGTTCGTGCCCAAGAATATAACAATATGGGTGTGGGTCGTGACTTTGACACTTTTATGTAATCAACTTTCGTTAAAAGTGTAAACAATTTTTAGAAACTTGATAAATAATTTTAAGTTTGTTTCTCTGTATTTGCTTTATACTCGTCATCATCATCACGGTAAAGTAGTTCGCTGCTGGATATAGGCCTCTCTTGTTGCACGCCATCCAATTCGAATTCCATGATATACAATGTATTCTACAGGATCAAACAGTGTCTATTACATATGAATCGCAGTAACTCTAATGGAAACGGAGAAGACAGAAAAAAGACCCCTAAAGGAGCAATGAATATGAAAACAATAAGCTCTATAATTGGAGTAAAAAAGGAAAGGTATTTATCTCTGAATGTATACCTACCTATCTACTTACTAATTTAATTAAACTAACCAAATGAATGTTAAAAACAGTAGCCCATACAAGATATACAATATGTAGGTACATTCATTCCCTTAATGCTTGAGAAATGTATGTATGTTCTTGTCTATTTTATATTACTTATTTCTGCCCTTGCAATTGGGTTATAGTGTATTTTATTAACTTTATGGTATTTGTTTGTTTACAGGTCCAAGTTTGAATGCTCATATGAAAGTCACCCATCACCTACCATTTAACCTGATGCAAGGACGGGGAGTATGGTGACGGAGGAGCTCAAGCTACATGTGTAAAGATGTGGAATGGGAGTGGCATGAGATATAATTGGAAAACTTAAAATAAAGAATTTATAACAATTATGTAGCGTTGTTAGTTATTAGGTACACATCACAATAAATCGTTTCTACAAAATGACTCTTGTTATTTGTGTAACTGCCATAATATGGCTTTTCTTTCGTTCTGGGCCTTGGAGCTGCCGTCCTAAGTTTTCCCATGGGATAACACATTAAATAAGCACTATTTGTCATGAACTTATTCTCTTCAAACCTCCTGAGCCTCCTGTTTGAGCATCCCTTATTAATCCTATATCCAATTAATAGATCTTTTCATTCACAAGATAAGATTTAATAAAATGCATTTTAAGAACCCAAATAATTAGGATATAGCGGTTGTGTGTTGATCCAGAACAGCACAATCACACATTTATATGAACAAAAGTGTGCTCACACAGGCTGTTACTATAAATACAATTTAGGCATAACTCAATCAAAAATTTAATAATATAATTTTCACCACATCTTGAGAAAATCTGTACCTCTTTTTAAAGGATTCGCAATTATATGGACCCTGTATATCGTAATCGCAAATATCTTAGAGGAACTAAGTTTAATCTACTAAAATTATCGTTAAATAAATTATCATAATGGTCTATTTCTTCAAATACATCCATTTTGATTCAAATATTAATAAGAAAAACAATATTTGAATTCTACAATGCAGCTAGAAATAGATAGAACAAAAATCAAAAATGACATGACAATGCCAATATATTGAGGTAATCTATGCTCAAGCGTGGTCCCGACCACACTTGAGTGATGATCAATGCTTATGTATGATTCAATAAAGTCCAACTCAGCTGATCTATGATCAACGAATCTATGCTTGAGGGTCGTTCTAAAATCAAAACTCGACTCGGACAATACGGACCTAAGGTCCGTATTACAGAACGTTACTCAAGTACAGTTTAAACTCCAATCACTTGATCATTGCTTAAGTATAGAATCAGTGCTTGAGCATAGTTTTTATTCCAGAACGGTAATCAATCTATACTCAGCAAATCGACACTCAGTTCGAGCCTCAAGCAGAGATGTGTTTTGTCTATGCATCAGTCTGTTTTCGTTTACGATTTATTTAATTTACATTATAAGAAATATTTAATTGTACCATATGAACCCAAAAATTAACAAAAGGAACGTTGTTTTGTTAACCCTGAATAATAAAATCCCACATTTATTGAAGTTAAACCTATTAGAAATCCTTTTTTGTATTATTTCATTCCATAAAGCTTGTCGTTCGTGCCCAAGAATATAACAATATGGGTGTGGGTCGTGACTTTGACACTTTTATGTAATCAACTTTCGTTAAAAGTGTAAACAATTTTTAGAAACTTGATAAATAATTTTAAGTTTGTTTCTCTGTATTTGCTATGTACTCGTCATCATCATCACGCTAAAGTTGTCGTTGCTGGATATAGGCCTCTCTTGTTGCACGCCATCCAATTCGAATTCCATGCTACACAATGTATTCTACAGGATCAAACAGTGTATATTACAATATATGAATCGCAGTAACTCTAATGGAAACGGAGAAGACAGAAAAAGGACCCCTAAAGGAGCAATGAATATGAAAACAATAAGCTCCTTAATTGGAGTAAAAAATGAAAGGTATTTATCTCTGAATATATACCTCTACTTACTAATTTAATTAAATTAACCAAATGAATGTTGAAAACAGTAGCCAATACAAGATATACAATATGTACATTCATTCCCTTAATGCTTGTTAACATTAATTTCATATTTTAGAAATGTATGTATGTTCTTGTCTATTTTATATTACTTATTTCTGCCCTTGCAATTGGATAGTGTATTTTATTAACTATATGGTATTTGTTTGTTTACAGGTCCAAGTTTGAATGCTCATATGAAAGTCACCCATCACCTACCATTTAACCTGATGCAAGGACGGGGAGTATGGTGACGGAGGAGCTCAAACTACATGTGTAAAGATGTGGAATGGGAGTGGCATGAGATATAATTGGAAAACTTAAAATAAAGAATTTATAACAAATATGTAGCGTTATTACACATCACAATAAATCGTTTCTACAAAATGACTCTTGTTATTTGTGTAACTGCCATAATATGGCTTTTCTTTCGTTCAGGGCCTTGGAGCTGCCGTCCTAAGTTTTCCCATGGGATAACACATTAAATAAGCACTATTTGTCATGAACTTATTCTCTTCAAACCTCCTGAGCCTCCTGTTTGAGCATCCCTTATTAATCCTATATCCAATTAATAGATCTTTTCATTCACAAGATAAGATTTAATAAAATGCATTTTAAGAACCCAAATAATTAGGATATAGCGGTTGTGTGTTGGTCCAGAACAGCACAATCACACATTTATATGAACAAAGGTGTGCTCACACAGCCTGTTACTATAAATACAATTTAGGCATAACTCAATCAAAAATTTAATAATATAATTTTCACCACATCTTGAGAAAATCTGTACCTCTTTTTAAAGGATTCGCAATTATATGGGCCCTGTATATCGCGCAAATATCTTAGAGGAACTAAGTTTAATCTACTAAAATTATCGTTAAATAAATTATCATAATGGTCTATTTCTTCAAATACATCCATTTTGATTCAAATATTAATAAGAAAAACAATATTTGAATTTTGAATTCTACAATGCAGCTAGAAATAGATAGAACAAAAATCAAAAATGACATGACAATGCCAATATAATGAGGTAATCTATGCTCAAGCGTGGTCCCGACCACACTTGAGTGATGATCAATGCTTATGTATGATTCAATAAAGTCCAACTCAGCTGATCTATGATCAACGAATCTATGCTTGAGGGTCGTTCTAAAATCAAAACTCGACTCAAATCTAGTTTTAAGTTGAGATCAATGCTTGAGTAACGTTCTGTAATACGGACCTTAGGTCCGTATTACAGAACGTTACTCAAGTACAGTTTAAACTCCAATCACTTGATCATTGCTTAAGTATAGAATCAGTGCTTGAGCATAGTTCTTATTCCAGAACGGTAATCAATCTATACTCAGCAAATCGAGACTCAATTCGAGCCTCAAGCAGAGATGTGTTTTGTCTATGCATCACTCTGTTTTCGTTTACGATTTATTTAATTTACTTAATAAGAAATATATAATTGTACCATAAGAACCCAAAAATTAATAAAAGGAACGTTGTTTTGTTAACCCTGAATAGTAAAATCCCACATTTATTGAAGTTAAACCTATTAGAAATCTTTTTTTGTATTATTTCATTCCATAAATGTTTTAACTGTCGTTCGTGCCCAAGAATACAACACTAAGGGTGTGGGTCGTGACTTTGACAGTTTTATGTACCTAATCAACTTTCGTTAAAAGTGTAAACAATTTTTAGAAACTTGATAAATATTTTTAAGTTTGTTTCTCTGTATTTGCTATGTACTCGTCATCATCATCACGGTAAAGTAGTTCGCTGCTGGATATAGGCCTCTCTTGTTGCACGCCATCCAATTCGAATTCCATGATATACAATGTATTCTACGGGATCAAACAGTGTATAGTACATATGAATCGCAGTAACTCTAATGGAAACGGAGAAGACAGAAAAAAGACCCCTAAAGGAGCAATGAATATGAAAACAATAAGCTCTATAATTGGAGTAAAAAAGGAAAGGTATTTATCTCTGAATGTATACCTACCTATCTACTTACTAATTTAATTAAACTAACCAAATGAATGTTGAAAACAGTAGCCCATACAAGATATACAATATGTAGGTACATTCATTCCCTTAATGCTTGAGAAATGTATATATGTTTTTGTCTATTTTATATTACTTATTTCTGCCCTTGCAATTGGGTTATGGTGTATTTTATTAACTATATGGTATGTGTTTGTTTACAGGTCCAAGTTTGAATGCTCATATGAAAGTCACCCATCACCTACCATTTAACCTGATGCAAGGACGGGGAGTATGGTGACGGAGGAGCTCAAGCTACATGTGTAAAGATGTGGAATGGGAGTGGCATGAGATATAATTGGAAAACTTAAAATAAAGAATTTATAACAAATATGTAGCGTTATTACACATCACAATAAATCGTTTCTACAAAATGACTCTTGTTATTTGTGTGACTGCCATAATATGGCTTTTCTTTCATTCTGGGCCTTGCAGCTGCCGTCCTAAGTTTTCCCATGGGATAACACATTAAATAAGCACTATTTGTCATGAACTTTTTCTCTTCAAACCTCCTGAGCATCCCTTATTAATCCTATATCCAATTAATAGATCTTTTCATTCACAAGATAAGATTTAATAAAATGCATTTTATGAATCCAAATAATTAGGATATAGCGGTTATTTGTTGATCCAGAACAGCACAATCACACATTTATATGAACAAAAGTGTGCTCACAAGCCTGTTACTATAAATACAATTTAGGCATAACTCAATCAAAAATTTAATAATATAATTTTCACCACATCCTGAGAAAATCTGTACCTCTTTTTAAAGGATTCGCAATTCTATGGGCCCTGTATATCGCGCAAATATCCTATAGGAACTAAGTATAATCTACTAAAATTATCGTTAAATAAATTATCATAGTGGTCTATTTCTTCAAATACATCCACTTTGATTCAAATATTAATAAGAAAAACAATATTTGAAGTCTACAATGCAGCTAGAAATAGAACAAAAATCGAAAATGACATGACAATGCCAATATATTAAGGTAATCTACGCTCAAGCGTGGTCCCGACCACACTTGAGTGATGATCAATGCTTATGTATGATTCATTATAGTCCAACTCAGCTGATCTATGATCAACGAATCTATGCTTGGGGGTCGTTCTAAAATCAAAACTCGACTCAAATCTAGTTTTAAGTAGAGATCAATGCTTGAGTAACGTTCTGTAATACGGACCTTAGGTCCGTATTACAGAACGTTACTCAAGTACAGTTTAAACTCCAATCACTTGATCATTGCTTAAGTATAGAATCAGTGCTTGAGCATAGTTTTTATTCCAGAACGGTAATCAATCTATACTCAGCAAATCGACACTCAGTTCGAGCCTCAAGCAGAGATGTGTTTTGTCTATGCATCAGTCTGTTTTCGTTTACGATTTATTTAATTTACATTATAAGAAATATTTAATTGTACCATATGAACCCAAAAATTAACAAAAGGAACGTTGTTTTGTTAACCCTGAATAATAAAATCCCACATTTATTGAAGTTAAACCTATTAGAAATCCTTTTTTGTATTATTTCATTCCATAAATCTTGTCGTTCGTGCCCAAGAATATAACAATATGGGTGTGGGTCGTGACTTTGACACTTTTATGTAATCAACTTTCGTTAAAAGTGTAAACAATTTTTAGAAACTTGATAAATAATTTTAAGTTTGTTTCTCTGTATTTGCTATGTACTCGTCATCATCATCACGGTAAAGTAGTTCGCTGCTGGATATAGGCCTCTCTTGTTGCACGCCATCCAATTCGAATTCCATGATATACAATGTATTCTACGGGATCAAACAGTGTATAGTACATATGAATCGCAGTAACTCTAATGGAAACGGAGAAGACAGAAAAAAGACCCCTAAAGGAGCAATGAATATGAAAACAATAAGCTCTATAATTGGAGTAAAAAAGGAAAGGTATTTATCTCTGAATGTATACCTACCTATCTACTTACTAATTTAATTAAACTAACCAAATGAATGTTGAAAACAGTAGCCCATACAAGATATACAATATGTAGGTACATTCATTCCCTTAATGCTTGAGAAATGTATATATGTTTTTGTCTATTTTATATTACTTATTTCTGCCCTTGCAATTGGGTTATGGTGTATTTTATTAACTATATGGTATGTGTTTGTTTACAGGTCCAAGTTTGAATGCTCATATGAAAGTCACCCATCACCTACCATTTAACCTGATGCAAGGACGGGGAGTATGGTGACGGAGGAGCTCAAGCTACATGTGTAAAGATGTGGAATGGGAGTGGCATGAGATATAATTGGAAAATTTAAAATAAAGAATTTATAACAAATATGTAGCGTTATTACACATCACAATAAATCGTTTCTACAAAATGACTCTTGTTATTTGTGTGACTGCCATAATATGGCTTTTCTTTCATTCTGGGCCTTGCAGCTGCCGTCCTAAGTTTTCCCATGGGATAACACATTAAATAAGCACTATTTGTCATGAACTTATTCTCTTCAAACCTCCTGAGCATCCCTTATTAATCCTATATCCAATTAATAGATCTTTTCATTCACAAGATAAGATTTAATAAAATGCATTTTATGAACCCAAATAATTAGGATATAGCGGTTGTTTGTTGATCCAGAACAGCACAATCACACATTTATATGAACAAAAGTGTGCTCACACAGCCTGTTACTATAAATACAATTTAGGCATAACTCAATCAAAAATTTAATAATATAATTTTCACCACATCCTGAGAAAATCTGTACCTCTTTTTAAAGGATTCGCAATTCTATGGGCCCTGTATATCGCGCAAATATCTTAGAGGAACTAAGTATAATCTACTAAAATTATCGTTAAATAAAATATCATAGTGGTCTATTTCTTCAAATACATCCACTTTGATTCAAATATTAATAAGAAAAACAATATTTGAAGTCTACAATGCAGCTAGACATAGAACAAAAATCGAAAATGACATGACAATGCCAATATATTAAGGTAATCTACGCTCAAGCGTGGTCCCGACCACACTTGAGTGATGATCAATGCTTATGTATGATTCAATAAAGTCCAACTCAGCTGATCTATGATCAACGAATCTATGCTTGAGGGTCGTTCTAAAATCAAAACTCGACTCAAATCTAGTTTTAAGTTGAGATCAATGCTTGAGTAACGTTCTGTAATACGGACCTTAGGTCCGTATTACAGAACGTTACTCAAGTACAGTTTAAACTCCAATCACTTGATCATTGCTTAAGTATAGAATCAGTGCTTGAGCGTAGTTTTTATTCCAGAACGGTAATCAATCTATACTCAGCAAATCGACACTCAGTTCGAGCCTCAAGCAGAGATGTGTTTTGTCTATGCATCAGTCTGTTTTCGTTTACGATTTATTTAATTTACATTATAAGAAATATTTAATTGTACCATATGAACCCAAAAATTAACAAAAGGAACGTTGGTTTGTTAATAAAATCCCACATTTATTGAAGTTAAACCTATTAGAAATCCTTTTTTGTATTATTTCATTCCATAAATCTTGTCGTTCGTGCCCAAGAATATAACAATATGGGTGTGGGTCGTGTCTTTGACACTTTTATGTAATCAACTTTCGTTAAAAGTGTAAACAATTTTTAGAAACTTGATAAATAATTTTAAGTTTGTTTCTCTGTATTTGCTATGTACTCGTCATCATCATCACGGTAAAGTAGTTCGCTGCTGGATATAGGCCTCTCTTGTTGCACGCCATCCAATTCGAATTCCATGATATACAATGTATTCTACAGGATCAAACAGTGTATAGTACATATGAATCGCAGTAACTCTAATGGAAACGGAGAAGACAGAAAAAAGACCCCTAAAGGAGCAATGAATATGAAAACAATAAGCTCTATAATTGGAGTAAAAAAGGAAAGGTATTTATCTCTTTTTTTTTTTTTTTTTTTACATATTATAAACTAGCGCTTGACCGCAATCCTGCCTGATGGTAAGCAGTGACGCAATCGTTGATGGTAAAGCGCACTAGTTTATTAAGAGCCTATTCACTCTAGCCTTGAAGACACTCAAATTGTAGTCCGACGGAAACACCGCTGCTGGCAAATTGTTCCAGTCCCTCGATGTACGTGGTATAAAGGAGGAGGCGAAACGCTTCGTCCGGATCGTAGTGGTGTTAACAACGTAAGGGTGGAAACCAGCCGTACGACGGGTCGTCCGCTGGTGGAACGGAGATGGGGGAATTAAATCATGCAATTCCCTCGCACACTCCCCGAAATGCATCCTATAGAACACCGAAAGGCTGGCTACTCTACGCCTGTGCTCTAGGCTTTGGAGACAAACTCGAGTTAGATCAGGGTCACCAATCAGCCTCTTTGCACGTCTCTCCACTGAATCCAAAGTGGCCAGGTGACACTTGGCAGCACCAGCCCAAATGTGGCTGCAGTACTCCACACACGAACGGACCTGTGCTTTGTATAACATTAGAAGCTGCCCAGGTGTGAAGTACTGCCGGACCTTTGCAATAACGCCAAGTTTCCTGGCAGCCACCTTGGCCTTGGACCCAATGAACCGCCCAAAGTTAAGGTTCGAGGAAATCTCAACTCCCAATAGCTGAAGGCGGTCGGAACACTCCAAGGACACATTCCGAAAAGTAGGGGCCAAGGTGAACGGGCTCCTTTTGGCGGTGAAAAGACACGCCTGTGTTTTGGCGGCATTGAATGCTACAAGATTGGCATTGCCCCATTCGGAGACTGCCTGCAGTGCAACACTCGTTCGCTCAACCATGGCCTCTCTTTCGGACCGGATTGATTCCCTACTAGCCCGAGCATCCGGCAGGTATCTCTCTACAACTGTGCTGTCATATGCATACCCATAGATACCGGGCATCAGCAGATCGTTAATATGCAGCAGGAACAGAGTTGCAGAGAGAACAGACCCCTGAGGAACACCGGCATTAGTTGACATGGGCTCAGAAGAGCATCCGTCGACAACAACTCGGAGGGACCGTTCGGTCAGGAAGTCTTTTACCCAGCCAGTCAGGCTAGGGGAAATGCCGTACGCTGGAAGCTTACTCAAAAGGCCAGCGTGCCATACCCGGTCGAAGGCCTTCGAGACATCAAGGGAGACAGCAATCGCTTCCCCATTCTTCTCGAGGGCCTCGCCC
The DNA here is from genome assembly GCA_017933935.1 of Sesamia nonagrioides. Taxonomy (NCBI): domain Eukaryota; kingdom Metazoa; phylum Arthropoda; class Insecta; order Lepidoptera; family Noctuidae; genus Sesamia; species Sesamia nonagrioides. Next base: position 93,359 of record JADWQK010000784.1, on the reverse strand, counting down.
CACAAGTGAGTGGCATACACTAGTAGGTCCCCAGTTGACCGATTGCGGCGAAACCCGTACTGTCGGTCACTGAGGAGATCGTTACCTTCCAGGTATGCCAAGAGGCGCGAGTTCAATACACGCTCCATAATTTTGCAAAGTATGGAGGTGATCGAAATCGGCCGATAGTTGGCAGGATCGGCACGACTACCCTTCTTGGGCACGGGCTGCACGTTAGCAAGCTTCCAGGACTTGGGCACTATACCAGTCCTAAATGAGAGGCGATGCAAGCGCGTCAATACAGGAGACAACTCGGGCGCACATGCTTTAAGAACAATCGCTGGTATACCATCCGGACCACTAGCCTTATTCACGTCCAGACGACACAGTACTCTCAGAACCTCCTTGTTTCTAATGCGAACCTCAGAATTGAAGCAATGAGGTAAATTAGATGGAGTAGCACTGCCAGTATCAAGACGCGAATTATGGGCAAAGAGAGAAGCAAAGAGACCTGCTTTCTCTCTCGCTGTATGAGCCAGTGTTCCATCAGGCCTAACCAGCGGAGGCAGTGAGGGCCGACAGAAGTTCGCCTCAACCGATTTGGCAAGGGACCAAAAAGATCTGCTACCGGATGGCTGCGCAGATAACTTGTTGCCAATATGGGTAATGCGGTCGAAGCGAGCCTTCTTAAGCGCCTTCTTGTAGGACTTGGCAGAACGGTTAAAGGCTCTCTTCTTTGAGCTTAGATCCGGAGCTCCGCGGTCACGAGCGTCAACCCAGGCGAGAAATGCCGTGTGCTTACGCTGTTCAGCTTGGACACAATCGGCATTGAACCATGGGCGAGCCGAGCCACCGACGGGCACGTCATTGAATGGGATAAAATACTCCATAGCTTGACGCACCACATCGGTTATAGCGTCCGCACAGCTCGAAGCATTGTCAGAAGAGAAGCAGACCGGCTGCCAAGGATAAGACGCAAAGAAGTGGCGCATCTCATCCCAATCCGCTGACCTGTATCGCCACATTCGCCGTTCACCACGAGAGTCGTGATCTGGTGGGGAGAAGGACGACACAGACTTCACCAGACAGTGGTCTGAAGTTCCCAACGGTGAGGAAACTGTTACAACACATCTGTCCGGATCAGTGGTCAGCAGAAGGTCCAAACAGTTGGCGGTATGGCCAACTACATCAGGCACCCTAGTCGCTTGCTCTACCAGCTGGGAAAGGCCCATAGAAAGCGCGAAGTTTCGCGCTTCTCTCCCAGCGTGGTCGGTCTTCTGGTATGGGAAGAGCCAGTCCTGGTGGCAGGCGTTGAAGTCCCCCAGAGCGACGAACTGAGCGTCAGGGTGCCGATGCAGCGCATTGTCAGCAGCCTCACTGAGGTGGTCAAATAAACGAGTTGTCTCCTGATCACCGCTGTGCGATCGGTAGACACAGGTGTAAACAATTTTGTCCACACCAGTGTCAACCAACAGCCATAGGGACGAGAAGTGAGGGTCTTCGAGGTGACGGAGGCGCCGGCAACAGATGTCATTGCGGACATACACACAGACCCCGGCACGCTGCAGGAAATGATGCTCCAAAGAGTATCCCGGGTAGCCGAGGTACGCCGCGTCAGTCGGACATCTGATCTGGGTCTCCGTCAAGAAAAGTAGGTGGGGCTTTTCAGTCTCAAGGTGGTAATGGACTGCATCGATATTGGAGTGAAAACCTCGGATGTTTGAGAGGTGCACTATGAACGAGAGGACGTGCGCCCGCTGTGCACACCTACTTTTCCTTTTGTAACTTTTCATTAGTTTATATACTGAGTGAATAGGAAGGGAGACGGCAGTTGAGTGAGGTGATGCAATGATGGGGTGCGTGGCAGAAAACCTCCCCGAGTGCTCAGTGGCTGCTGGTCCTCTTGTTGTTTCCTTGAGGACGAGCAGACGCTGGGCCGGTGCACCCTGGGCGTGGACAACAATCTCATCGTGACTATTGTGCGGGAGGAGATTGTTGTCCACGGCGAATTTCTGCCGGAGCAGAGGAGTTGCTCCCGGGGGCTCCCTATCTGCGCTCTGCAACGGAGTGCACGAATAGGGAGCGAAGTGGTGTAGACCGTGGGCTGTTTTGACAGTCCGCGGTCTAGGGGTCACGTCGCGTGACCGAGAGGGCGAAGACCGTGGGTTTCTCCTCAACCTGCGGTCTACGGGCACCAGTGGCCATTGGAGGTTCACAGCCACGGTGCCGGGTGGTGGGTAGGTTAGGCTAGAATTAGTTTTAGGTTAGATATAGGTTAGGTTTAGGTTTCACAAAGGGGGATAAAAAAAAAAAAATACATTAAATTTAAAAAAACCAAAGAGAAAATATATAAAAAAAAAAAAACAAAAATATATTTAGTTTTAGTTACTTAGTTTTAGATACCGAGCAGCGGGCGGTATATCCTGCATCAGAGGCATCCGCGGGCCTCGGGAGGATTAATGCCCTCCCAAAAAGAGCGGCCGCATCGCCTTGGGGAAGCGATGTGCGTATCACCCATTATCGTAAATGAAAATGTCCAATGTAGAGTGCGATTTGTCATGCGATCCGGCTAACGCCCGGCGCTCGCAGGTATCCGGGCCTGCGAGTGGTAAATTGGTTACCGAAGAACGCGCAGGGGTAGGCGACCAGGCCCCTGCTACCGTTATTGCTACTGGAAGTGATGCGATGGATGCGATGGATGCGAATGTGGGAGATATTGACGTAGGGCCGCGTGGACCGGCTTCAGGTAGGAAGCGTCCACGCGACTCTGCACAGAAGGAAGTAGGATCGGCCGAGCTGACCTCAGAAGAGGAAAGCCTGCCGGCCCCGAAGGTGCCGACCGTGAGGAGAGGGCGGCAAAACTCCAGAGGAGTGACTGCTTCGCGGCCGCGGAGGGGCGTACAGGGTAGGTTCGTTCGTACCCCGGCGGCCAGCGAAGCAGAAAGTGACATGGGGGTCACTTCAGAGGACCCTGGTGGCGAGAGTTGCGCCTCGCTAGGGAGCTCGAAAGCGGAGCTCAACGCCGCCAGGAGGGAGCAGCGCAAAGCCGTCGCGGCCGACGAAGTGTCAGATATGGCCCGACGCGCTCGAGAGCGACGCGCTGCTCTATCGGCGGAAGGGGGTCAACCGTCGGCGGTGGCCCTTAGTCAGCTGGCCTTGGACGGGGTGGACCTGGTCCTTAAGGTTGCCACAAAATCTGGCAACCTTAAGAGTACCTTCGTTCGAGGTCTCAAGGAGGCTGCGGCGGACATCAAGGAGGCGGTTGGCACCCTCCTCAACACGACGGCCTCAGACGAGGTCGTGAAGTTACAGGAGGAGAACAGCCGCCTCCGAAATGATCTGGAGGACCTCCGGCGACAAGTCGCTGCGCTGAGCGAGCAGCAGCAGCGACGTACGCCCAACGATGCCGCTTCTGAAGTGGCCCCGGCTCCCGCACCAGGACCGGCACGTGCGGGCGATGAGCTGAGCGCATCGTGCCTTGAGCGCGTCGTCCGTATGTGCATGCTCCAGTGCGGAAGCATGATCCAAGCCCAAATGGCGGGGTCTTCGCGGCGCCTCCCTGAGGTAAACCTCCGCCCGCCCCTAGCGGCCGACAAACGGCGGAGGGCTGAGGGGACGCCGGGAACTGTTGCTCAGCGAGCTCTATCTCCAGCGAGCGATCAGCCCACGACGGCCGGGTCTAAGGGTGAGACCTGGACGACAGTTGTGGGCCGCAAGAAGGCCCGCAAAGCCGCTAAGACTGCCAAGGCGGCCTCAGCAGCATCAGCGCGCACCTCCGGTTAAACCGCAAAGGCGGTTCCGGAGGCTGCGCGGCGGACTGGCAAAGGCGGTCGCAAGGGACCGGCTGTGCGTGCCCCGCGTTCCGAGGCCGTGACGCTCACGCTTCAGCATGGTGCTGCGGAGCGCGGCGTAACGTACGGCTCGGTCCTTACCGAGGCCAAGGCCAAGATCAAGTTGTCGGATCTTGGCCTTCAGTCCGTCACCATCAGGCATGCTGCCACGGGTGCGCGGCTGTTTGAGGTAGCTGGTGCTGCAAGCGGCAATGCCGAGAAGGCGGACGCTCTGGCCGCCAAGTTGAGGGAGGTCCTCAACCCCGAGGACGTCCGGATTTCCAGACCGGTTAAGACCGCAGAGGTGCGGATTGCCGGCCTGGACGAGTCCGTGACTCCTGAGGAGGTGGTAGCGGCCGTTGCCCGAAGCGGAGAGTGTCCGCCGGATAAGGTGCGGGCCGGCAATATTCGCACCGACGCCACTGGACTCGGCGCGGTCTGGGTTCGGTGCCCTGTGGCGTCGGCGAATAAGATCGCCGCTAATGGCAGATTGCTGGTGGGCTGGGTTGCAGCGAGGGTAAAACTCCTGCAGCCCCGGGCTTTGCGGTGCTTCCGGTGCCTGGAGAAGGGGCACGTCCGGGCCAAGTGCACCGCCGAGGTTGACCGTAGCGATCTTTGCTATCGCTGCGGTCAGCCCGGCCATAAGGCGGCCCAGTGTTCCGCGGCGCTCAACTGCAGCTTGTGTTCGGCTGCGGGGAGGCCAGCGGGACAGAAAGTGGGCGGAGGAGCCTGCGGCGCGCCTGACAGCAAGGCCAAGAAGAAAAAGAAGAGGGGCTCTAAGACTGCCGGGGAAACCTCGCCTCCCCCGCAGGCTAACAGCTCCACGGCCGACTCCCGGCCCAGGACCGTTGCCGAGGGAATGGAATGTCAATAATGGCACAACTCCGTTTCCTCCAGGGCAACATCAACCACTGCGCCAGAGCTCAGGACCTCTTGTTCCAGAGCATGGCGCAGTGGTCGATCCAAGTGGCTGTGGTCGCCGAGCCGTATTTCATCCCCGCCCGTGACGACTGGCTGGGATGGATTGACGGTTCGGTGGCCATTATTGGCGGGACTCTGATCGACCCGTCTCGGGGCCGCGGCTGGGTTGCTGCGGTCTCGGGCGGCATCGTCATCGTGGGGGCCTATTTCTCCCCCAACAAGAGTCTCGCCGACTTCGAGGGGTTCCTTGTCGAGTTGGGCGCCGTCGTAGGCCGCTATCACCCTCGTCCCGTTATAGTGCTCGGGGATCTCAACGCCAAGTCATCGGCGTGGGGATCTCCGGTCACGGACCCTCGGGGCGAGGTGCTAGCGGAGTGGGTGGTGACGACCGGTCTGGTCGTCCTGAATCGGGGCTCTGTATACACGTGCGTGCGGCAGAGGGTCGATAGTAGACGTTGCTTTCGCTAGCCCCTCTGTCGCCAGCCGTGTCCATGATTGGCGTGTCGCCGTGGAGGTGGAGACGCTGTCGGACCATCGGTATATCCGGTTCGACGTCTCCGCCCAGACCGCGAGCGGCCGCCATCCAAGAGCCCCGATTAACAACGGCCCGCGCTGGGCGCTGAAGCGCCTCGACAGGGAGCTACTCGAAGAAGCTGCCATGGTCCAGTCCTGGATTTGGGAGTCGGCGACGGACGGCCCCATCGACGTCGAAGCGGAGGCGCTGCGGTTTCGCGGGGCGATGACGCAGATCTGCGACGCGTCCATGCCCCGCGTCCGCCAACAGTCCGCAAGGCGCAACGTGTACTGGTGGAGCGACCACCTTGCGCGGTTGCGCGTCGAGTGCGTCGCGGCTCGCCGCCAGTACACGCGCTACCGGAGACGACGTCGACGGGATCCCGTCGAGGAAGCCGCGCGGTATGGGGTGTACCGCGCGGCCCAGGAGACTCTGTGGCTGGCCATCGGCGACTCTAAGTCGCGGGCTAGGGAAGAGCTGCTGGGGTCCCTAGATCGGGACCCGTGGGGGCGCCCCTACCGTTGGGTACGGGGCAAGTTGCGTCTCTGGGCGCCCCCACTGGTGCAAAGTATGCAACCCCAGCTGCTAGAGGCGGTGGTGTCCACCCTCTTCCCTGAGCGGGCGGGACATGTTCCCCCGGCGATGGTCTCACCCTCAGCCACAGACTCTCCAGAAGAGGAGGGCACCGATGTCCCCGAGGTGACGCAAGCAGAGACGGGAGCGGCTGTGTCGCGGCTCCGGGCCAAGAATAAAGCGCCCGGACCCGACGGAGTTCCTGGCCGAGCTCTCGTCCTGGCTCTGAAGGAGCTAGAGCCCCAGCTGAGGGGGCTCTTCACGGCATGCTTCGGGCAGGGTCAGTTTCCCAGTGTGTGGAAGGAGGGGAAGCTGGTCCTGCTCAGGAAGGAGGGGCGCCCCGCGGACTCGCCGTCCGCGTATCGGCCCATAGTGCTGCTCGACGAGGCGGGCAAACTTTTTGAGCGTATAATCGCAGATCGCCTCGTCGGCCACTTGTGCGGAGACGGGCCGAACCTGGACGACAACCAGTTCGGTTTTCGTCGGGGGCGTTCCACCATAGACGCAATCATGCGCGTGAGAGCCCTGGCGGAGGATACGGTATCCCGGGGTGGGGTGGTGTTGGCAGTGTCTTTAGACATTTCCAACGCCTTCAACACCCTACCCTGGAGCTGTATTAGGGAGGCCCTGAAATACCATCGGGTGCCTCCCTACCTCCGCCGCATAGTAGGGGCTTATCTAGAGGATAGATGCGTCATCTATCGGGGACGTGACGGTGCCGGTCGGCACCAAATGTCGTGCGGTGTTCCACAGGGATCGGATCGCTCCTGTGGAACATCGGCTACGACTGGGTGCTGAGAGGCGAGCTCCCGTCGGGCGCCGACTTGACGTGTTATGCGGACGACACGCTTGTCACTGCCCGGGGGAGCTCGCACAGGGAAGCGACGTTGATAGCCACGGCTGCGGTGTCACAGGTGGTGACCCGCATCCGGCGCCTGGGCCTGGAGGTGGCCCTTGACAAGTCGGAGGCCATGGTTTTCCATGGCCCCCGGCGTGCGCCGGCGCCGGGATCACATATCGTGGTCAGTGGTGCCCGGATAGCTGTCGAGTCCACCATGAAGTATCTGGGATTGGTGCTCGACAGCCGATGGGAATTCGGACCCCACTTCCGGCGGCTGGCGCCCAAGCTGATGGGTGCAGCAGGCGCGCTGTCAACGTTGCTTCCCAACATGGGGGGCCCGAGCGCCGCCTGTAGGCGGTTATACGTGGGAATCGTGCGGTCCATGGCCCTGTATGGGGCCCCTGTGTGGGCGATGGACCTGACGGCCGGAACACTCGCCATTCTGCGCAAGCCGCAGAGGGCAATGGCCGTCAGGGTCGTCCGCGGGTATCGCACGATTTCCTACGAGGCGGCTTGCGTCCTGGCCGGATCCCCGCCCTGGGACCTAGAGGCGAAAGTACTCGCGTCATTATACCGATGGCGCGAGGAAGAGCGGACACGGGGCTCCAGTCCGGCGCAACGGCAGATCGAGCTGCGCCGAGAGGAGCTCCGTCAGGTCCTGGTGGCGGACTGGCGGCAGAGGCTTATGCGCCCTACCGCCGGCCTCGCTACCGTCGAGGCGATCCGGCCAGTACTCGACGACTGGCTCGGGAGAAGGCACGGCTCCCTGTCGTTCAGGGTGACGCAGGTGCTGTCGGGGCACGGCTGCTTCGGCAAGTACCTGTGTCGCCTAGGCAGGGAGCCGGACGCTCGGTGCCACCACTGCGTCCAATGCGGGGAGGATACGGCGCAGCACACGCTCTCCGAGTGTATAGCTTGGGAGGAGCAGCGCCGTGTCCTCACAAATGAAGTAGGAGGCGACCTGACGCTGCCGGCAGTAGTGCGGAGGATGGCCGGCAGCGCAGAGTCGTGGGACGCGGTGGTGTCCTTCTGCGAGGACGTGATGTCGCAGAAGGAAGCTGCGGAACGGGAGAGGGAGATCTCAACTCCCTTCCCGGGCCGCAGAAGACGCACCGGGCGCCGAAGAAGGGCGGATAACGCCCTCTTCCGCCCCCCATGAATGGGTCCAGGGGCGAGGGACATGGGGAAGTCCCCGCCCCCTATTCGATGGACCCCGAGGCGGAGGCGCGCGCGAGTGTCAGCGCGCGCCTCTGAGGCGATGCACGGGGTAGCTTAACACCCCACTACCCCGTGCCGGAGACGAGGCCCGGACAGACCAGGCCAGCACGAGAGTGTGGGGCTGCGGAAGAATTTAGACTCCCGCGGCCCCACGCGCGCTTGTGATAGAAGAGACACCGGGGTGGTTTTAGTCAGTAAAAGTCTGACAGACCCCGTCGCCCACCCTAGGGCGGCGGACATCCTATGAGGATTTCCACCCCGAAAAAAAAAAGGTGATGCAATGATAAACCCAACAATACGACCAACGATGCTGGGCCAGAGGGATATTGTTCTGGAGACTGCGGGGACGCCCGAACCCCCCCAGGGATCGCCATCGGGTCCTCTCGTCCGGTCGCCAACCGGCACGATGGGGCCACCCTGGGATTTTTCGCAGTTGGCGGGGCAGCCTTTCGTATGTGGCTGGCACACTACTTGGGCCCCAACTACCTGCGGTCGGCCAGCGGAGAACCGTGCTTCGGATCCCGCTACCCTCCACGAACAAACTCCCGACACAACACCATCTGGCGCATCGCACCCGGCACACATCGCAACACAACTGCTCAGACCCGACCTCCGAACGGTTTCACCAGACATCATGCCGGAACACGACGAATCGCTTGGCGGCATGTCTTTGTCTGATGGGTGGTAACTTACGCCGGCGGTTGATGTTGTGACCTACCACCGAGAAAAATCTCTGAATGTATACCTACCTATCTACTTACTAATTTAATTAAACTAACCAAATGAATGTTGAAAACAGTAGCCCATACAAGATATACAATATGTTGGTACATTCATTTTCCTTAATGCTTGAGAAATGTATGTATGTTCTTGTCTATTTTATATTACTTATTTCTGCCCTTGCAATTGGGTTATAGTGTATTTTATTAATTATATGGTATTTGTTTGTTTACAGGTCCAAGTTTGAATGCTCATATGAAAGTCACCCATCACCTACCATTTAACCTGATGCAAGGACGGGGAGTATGGTGACGGAGGAGCTCAAGCTACATGTGTAAAGATGTGGAATGGGAGTGGCATGAGATATAATTGGAAAACTTAAAATAAAGAATTTATAACAAATATGTAGCGTTATTACACATCACAATAAATCGTTTCTACAAAATGACTCTTGTTATTTGTGTGACTGCCATAATATGGCTTTTCTTTCGTTCTGGGCCTTGGAGCTGCCGTCCTAAGTTTTCCCATGGGATAACACATTAAATAAGCACTATTTGTCATGAACTTATTCTCTTCAAACCTCCTGAGCATCCCTTATTAATCCTATATCCAATTAATAGATCTTTTCATTCACAAGATAAGATTTAATAAAATGCATTTTATGAACCCAAATAATTAGGATATAGCGGTTGTTTGTTGATCCAGAACAGCACAATCACACATTTATATGAACAAAAGTGTGCTCACACAGCCTGTTACTATAAATACAATTTAGGCATAACTCAATCAAAAATTTAATAATATAATTTTCACCACATCCTGAGAAAATCTGTACCTCTTTTTAAAGGATTCGCAATTCTATGGGCCCTGTATATCGCGCAAATATCTTAGAGGAACTAAGTATAATCTACTAAAATTATCGTTAAATAAATTATCATAGTGGTCTATTTCTTCAAATACATCCACTTTGATTCAAATATTAATAAGAAAAACAATATTTGAAGTCTACAATGCAGCTAGAAATAGAACAAAAATCGAAAATGACATGACAATGCCAATATATTAAGGTAATCTACGCTCAAGCGTGGTCCCGACCACACTTGAGTGATGATCAATGCTTATGTATGATTCAATAAAGTCCAACTCAGCTGATCTATGATCAACGAATCTATGCTTGAGGGTCGTTCTAAAATCAAAACTCGACTCGGACTGTAATACGGACCTAAGGTCCGTATTACAGAACGTTACTCAAGTACAGTTTAAACTCCAATCACTTGATCATTGCTTAAGTATAGAATCAGTGCTTGAGCATAGTTTTTATTCCAGAACGGTAATCAATCTATACTCAGCAAATCGACACTCAGTTCGAGCCTCAAGCAGAGATGTGTTTTGTCTATGCATCAGTCTGTTTTCGTTTACGATTTATTTAATTTACATTATAAGAAATATTTAATTGTACCATATGAACCCAAAAATTAACAAAAGGAACGTTGTTTTGTTAACCCTGAATAATAAAATCCCACATTTATTGAAGTTAAACCTATTAGAAATCCTTTTTTGTATTATTTCATTCCATAAAGCTTGTCGTTCGTGCCCAAGAATATAACAATATGGGTGTGGGTCGTGACTTTGACACTTTTATGTAATCAACTTTCGTTAAAAGTGTAAACAATTTTTAGAAACTTGATAAATAATTTTAAGTTTGTTTCTCTGTATTTGCTATGTACTCGTCATCATCATCACGGTAAAGTAGTTCGCTGCTGGATATAGGCCTCTCTTGTTGCACGCCATCCAATTCGAATTCCATGATATACAATGTATTCTACAGGATCAAACAGTGTATAGTACATATGAATCGCAGTAACTCTAATGGAAACGGAGAAGACAGAAAAAAGACCCCTAAAGGAGCAATGAATATGAAAACAATAAGCTCTATAATTGGAGTAAAAAAGGAAAGGTATTTATCTCCGAATGTATACCTACTAGGGTGCTTCTTATTTTTCGACTTTTGAAAAGTAACTGCGTCAACCCGCCATTCGCTTCTGTCATCCAAAAAACGAGCTCATTATTTTTATTTTATTTTTAAATCAAATTTTAGGGGTCGCTACCGAGCATTAAAGTTTTAATATTTTGTTTAATTTGTCATTTTTATTTTATTACTTTAAAGAGACATATAATAGTTTTAGGATTATTGAATCAAGATAAAATTTGCTTTTTCAACTGTCGCCGCATGATTCAACACAATAAACACTCGATTTACACTTGCCCCCCTTCCCCCGCAACCTTCAGTATGCGCCCGATCGCCTCGTACACTCGTAATACTAGTACAACATCAGCACCAAGGAATGATTTGTGCTTGCTAAAAGATCTCAAGAGTTTTGAAAAAATAAACAAAGCCATATCTAAAAAAGCTATAACAAAGTTTCTAGGGCATTTATGGTACCTCTCCGAAGAACTTGTTGCATTTTCTTTTTTTGATGATGAAGTTTCATTGGAAAGTAAACCAAATATGGTTATTGCACTAAATGAAGAAGGTTTAGACTTTAGCCCTAAGCGGATTACCTTAGATGTAAGTCACATCGAAGAAAAAATTTTAGAAGACTTTGTCACCAGCAACACCTTACGGTTTTTTAGAATTCTCGGTATTTCATCCCCATTTTTTAAAAAAGATCCTTCTCTTTGGGAGGAAGATGAAGATAATAAAGCTTTTAGAGAAATTATATGCTCTATGAAAGTAGTGAATGTTTTGGCGGGGCGGGGAGTGGCATTAATGGAAGAGTACAACAAATTAATTACCAACGATGAGGAACAAAAAGAATACCTTCTCTTAGTTGTGAAAAATTTTATACAGAAGTACCCAAATACAAATAAAAATACGTTGTTATCACAGTTAATTTTTCAGTATCATAACTCCCTACTAATTATATGATTTAAGAATGATTATAATTTTTTTCACTGAATAAAAATTCTAATAAAAAATACATTTTTTTTTTAATTTGCTAGCCGGTAGCGACCCCTAAATATTACTTTAAAAATCTGAAAAAAATAATTTACTACTTTTTTGAATCATAGAAGAGAATGAATGGGTGACGCGAGAATAAATTGAAAAAAAAAATTTTTTGTCCGTTTAAGAAGCACCCTAATACCTACCTATCTACTAACTAATTTAATTAAACTAACCAAATGAATGTTGAAAACAGTAGCCCATACAAGATATACAATATGTAGGTACATTCATTCCCTTAATGCTTGAGAAATGTATGTATGTTCTTGTCTATTTTATATTACTTATTTCTGCCCTTGCAATTGGGTTATAGTGTATTTTATTAACTATATGGTATTTGTTTGTTTACAGGTCCAAGTTTGAATGCTCATATGAAAGTCACCCATCACCTACCATTTAACCTGATGCAAGGACGGGGAGTATGGTGACGGAGGAGCTCAAGCTACATGTGTAAAGATGTGGAATGGGAGTGGCATGAGATATAATTGGAAAACTTAAAATAAAGAATTTATAACAAATATGTAGCGTTATTACACATCACAATAAATCGTTTCTACAAAATGACTCTTGTTATTTGTGTGACTGCCATAATATGGCTTTTCTTTCATTCTGGGCCTTGCAGCTGCCGTCCTAAGTTTTCCCATGGGATAACACATTAAATAAGCACTATTTGTCATGAACTTTTTCTCTTCAAACCTCCTGAGCATCCCTTATTAATCCTATATCCAATTAATAGATCTTTTCATTCACAAGATAAGATTTAATAAAATGCATTTTATGAACCCAAATAATTAGGATATAGCGGTTGTTTGTTGATCCAGAACAGCACAATCACACATTTATATGAACAAAAGTGTGCTCACACAGCCTGTTACTATAAATACAATTTAGGCATAACTCAATCAAAAATTTAATAATATAATTTTCACCACATCCTGAGAAAATCTGTACCTCTTTTTAAAGGATTCGCAATTCTATGGGCCCTGTATATCGCGCAAATATCTCAGAGGAACTAAGTATAATCTACTAAAATTGTCGTTAAATAAATTATCATAGTGGCCTATTTCTTCAAATACATCCACTTTGATTCAAATATTAATAAGAAAAACAATATTTGAAGTCTACAATGCAGCTAGAAATAGAACAAAAATCGAAAATGACATGACAATGCCAATATATTAAGGTAATCTACGCTCAAGCGTGGTCCCGACCACACTTGAGTGATGATCAATGCTTATGTATGATTCAGTAAAGTCCAACTCAGCTGATCTATGATCAACGAATCTATGCTTGAGGGTCGTTCTAAAATCAAAACTCGACTCAAATCTAGTTTTAAGTAGAGATCAATGCTTGAGTAACGTTCTGTAATACGGACCTTAGGTCCGTATGACAGAACGTTACTCAAGTACAGTTTAAACTCCAATCACTTGATCATTGCTTAAGTATAGAATCAGTGCTTGAGCATAGTTTTTATTCCAGAACGGTAATCAATCTATACTCAGCAAATCGACACTCAGTTCGAGCCTCAAGCAGAGATGTGTTTTGTCTATGCATCAGTCTGTTTTCGTTTACGATTTATTTAATTTACATTATAAGAAATATTTAATTGTACCATATGAACCCAAAAATTAACAAAAGGAACGTTGTTTTGTTAACCCTGAATAATAAAATCCCACATTTATTGAAGTTAAACCTATTAGAAATCCTTTTTTGTATTATTTCATTCCATGAATCTTGTCGTTCGTGCCCAAGAATATAACAATATGGGTGTGGGTCGTGACTTTGACACTTTTTACCCGACTACGGCGAAGCAAAAGGAGGGTTATGATTTTGACAGGCTATGTATGTATGTATGTATGAATGTATGTATGTATGTATGTATGTTCATCTGTTCCCTCGTAACTTCTAAACTACTTATCAGAATTCGACAAATGACATATCATTAGAAGCGTCTTAATTGTGCGCTGGTTATAGGCTATATGCGGTTTCACAAAATTTAATGTGGCGCCCTCTAGCGGACAAAACATACAGAGTAAAAAAGTAAAGTTAAGATAAATATGCCGTGTTTGGTTTCATTTAAAAGCGCTTTACTTGTACATTTTGAATATATATATATATATATATATTGCTAGTATTTTCTTGTGACTTTACCTGTATTTATGGACTGGTTGCATATAATTCACATCTTTTCGTTCATAGCTTCTTTACTACTTATGAGAATAAGACCACTGCAGTACCATGAGAAGGGCCTTGATATTCTGTTAGTTATAAAGCTTGTCACCAAATTTAGTATTGCGCCCTCTAGCGGACAAAAAGTTCTATGTTAATATAAAATTAAAATAAATATACCGTGTTTGGTATCTCGTGAAAGAGCTTCACGAGTACTTTATCCTTGTACATAATTACAAGAATGCTTTAATGATGTAAAATATGAGCGATAAAAGTAAAGCGCGGATCACGGGAACTGTGAATCGCTTTATGCAATGTAGAGCAGTGTGAAAATTAATAGAATATGTAATGCACTAATGAAAACGACATAAGCTGGGAGTAACTCCACGCTGTGAAGGCGAAAACAGTTTGATAACGGACTAAAACTCCCATAAAAATGTCCTCTGCACTATATGCCTTAGGGCTTATGTTGTTATATGTGCGTGTAGATGTAATATGTCAAGTACCTAGTTCTTAGTTCATCAATTTAACTTTTGTTAATACTATGCGCCACAAATATACTTTAACACCAAAATAGTACAAATAATAAAAAGTATAAAAACTAAAACCCAACTACGACAAAAAACGACGCTGAAAAAGTATAAAACAAGATTTTCAGAATACTGAACGAACAAAGTTGCTAATGTAGTTGCAAGTAAATGGACATAGTTAAGACGCCTTCGTTGTAAATTGACAATAATGTCATACAATACCACTCTGAAGTATGCAATATTCATTATGTAGAAATAAATTTTCATGTTTGGAAAGGCGTAGTCACACGTTGTCAAGGTGCTACGGTAGGTAGGTATATGTAACGTGTGACTACGCCTTTCCAAACATGAAAATGCAGCCTTTACATAACCTTCAATTTCATAAATATCACTAACCTTTACACTTTTGTTACATGTCACAACCCTTGAATACACAACTTTCAATTTTGCAGGATCCCAACTCATCTCTATTATTTGTAAAACCTACAAACAAACCCCTAATACATCTAGTCTAGTTTTATTTATCAAATATAATATAGACCCTATCAATTGTCTATAACTAAGCACATCACATCAATTTCCTATAATTATGCACATCAACACTAATATTCTTCCCCTCTTGATGTGCAACAATTCAAATATTCGGAAATGCTTTTTCTTTTCAGTTGCCGTATCCAAAATTCTTCATTCGTTGTTCAGTGTAAAACTTCTCTTAAATTTTCAAATAATTTTCTCTATAACCTCTATATCAATTCTTCTTATTTTAAATTCTTTTTCAGTCCTTCAGATATCTTATTTCTTTTTCTTTTCAACTATTTCCAATTAGAATTCCATCATCAACATAATATTGCCAATAACATTTCTTTTTCTTTAATATACATATTTTATTTTCACCAAAATTGTATTCCAACGGTATCTCCATAAAATGTCTTCATTTAGCTCTCCATATAATTTTCAATGACCTCATTTTCTTCACCGTTATTTTGTTGTTCTAGAAAAAACGGTACTCTCTTGTTTCTTTGACATCAAAATTTTCATTTTCATTTTTCTTTCTAAACTTCCCCTCTCAAACTCATAATCAATATCTTCTTCAAATAGTTACATTTTCAAATGCTAGCAGAGTGGCGCAGTCGAAGCGTGCTGGGCCCATAACCTGTTATAGTTATGAATAAATAGTAATTTGAGTGCAGACAGTACCTTCTGGGATCCTTTACATTTTAAATAACTCCAAAATCAATTAATACACCATTATAAGCACTTCATAATTTTTAATATTTTAAGCCCAACTTTCAAACACTCTATAAAAAAAAACATTACAATATTATATATCAAACATTATCGATTGACTGTAGTCTTGCTACTATTCATGCTACCGAAACAAACAATGATCACATAAAACAATGAATCTTTTTCTCCTGTCTCCGTAATCTTCCAAACTTAAAATATTTTTGCTTATAAAAGTTAGCTGCCAGAGACAATTATCAAATTCAACCTCAACAAAGGTATTCATATCTTGCTGAGGTGAAGATTTCGCAATAGTGGCCCCGCTTTTTTTTTTTACATGTTATAAACCAGCGCTTGACCGCAATCCTGCCTGATGGTAAGCAGTGACGCAATCGTCGATGGTAAAGCGCACTAGTTTATTAAGAGCCTATTCACTCTAGCCTTGAAGACACTCAAATTGACCCCGATCGCGACGCATCCGATGAAGCATTTCTTGACGTGAAACATTCATGTAGAATTGTATTCGTCTTTTTAATTGGAGAGTGGAAACTTTCAATAATTTGTTATACATGGATAACCAATCATTTCTATACGCCATGATTTTAGACTCCAACTTGAAATTGACATTCGACATGTTTAGGAGAGTCAGTGGCAGAATAAGTAACAATGGAATGAAAAACGTTTATCACAATTTGAAGATAATAATTGACGAAAACAATAAATATATTCTTGACGTAACAGGCGGTAACATACCTTATAATACATCAAACATTGACATTTACCAACCTGACGACCATATGAAGACAATAACTGAATCAGACGACACCGGACAGCTTTTTCTTTAGTCATATTGATGTAATGCATCAAAACATTGCCGGATTATTAAATAAATCAGACCTGTTAACTATACAACTGGAACACTTGGAAAATCAAGGGACAACTTTAGATGTGCTCTGTTTGACAGAACACTTCATAACATCTGGACATGAGCATTTATTACACATCCCAAATTTCCATCTAGCTGCTTTTTATTCGCGCAGCACAAATCGAGGCGAAACTTGTATTCTTGTGAGACAGGGGCATCAGTACAGGGAACTACCAGATGTTGCTAAACAGTCTTTATCAGGAGTGATAGAAATGTGTGCCTTAGAATTGACATCTCATTCAATTATTATTATATGTGTATACAATATGTTAAGAAAACCCTGTCCGACCCGTAAGGATAATAAAGGTTAGGTAAACACATGGCCAAATAAAATATGAAATTTTACATAATCATCATAGTAACAATACTAGTGAATTTTGAAATTATCTTTTTTTCCCGCGAACTTCCCCAAAATTAGGTAAATTTTTAAAATGTGACAGCACCATTTTCGGCGGTATCATCGTTTGATTTATTGTTAGATATTAAATGTATAAATTTATGTTCAATATTTGGCGGTCTCGTTTGTGATGCCGGCGCGCAGCGAGTTTGTCGGTGTCTTCAAAGAAAAAAGTACGTGAAACTAGGGATGTACTATTTTTTGCGTAATAACGTTTTTTATCGCTATTATTCGAAACTTGTATCTGGTTGAAGGATTTGTTGTAAAAACACAGATTACCCAATGGTAAAAGTACTTTTGTTTGTTTATCGATTAATTACTAATAACATTATTATAACACAAGTATTAGTAAACAGAAACGAGAAAGACTTATGAAACACAATTTTAGTAAAGTTTTACAAATATTTTATCGATCAATATCATCGATATTAAGACAGAAACTGAAATTAATACTTTGGCATGATTTTCATTTACAGCAGTGTACCTCGCTAATTTGAGTTTTGTAAAAGTTCTAAACAATTCCATGCGATGTTGAATCGAGAATAAGAATGAGAAACTACAATACTAAATCGATACCAAAAATAGACGAGTATCAATCGATAAAAAAAACAATATTTTGATTACTTACACATCTCAAATGCATAATCAAAGAATGAAGCCGCCAGCCGCGTAGATACCTATGTTTATAAAATAAAAATAATTTTTACTTTAAATTATTAGTTGCGCGGAAACATTGCTGGTGTACACACTATTCGTGTATTGTGTGATCATGTCGTTTTCTAACGTAGAGTAATGTAACATGCTGATGGAGGTAGTAACTGCAATTAGCTGTGTTGTGATCAGGTGTTTTGGAAGTGGGTACTTATCGGTCAATGCTGCACGAGGGTTCCAGCATGACGGTGCCTCACGATATTTTTTCCGACCTGTACGTGAGTACATTATCATTATTGTCCATTATCAGTTCGGCGAGCAGTGGATTGGTAGGGGCCAACTGTGGCCAGCGCGGATTTGACACCACTTGATTTTTATTTGTGTGCATGTCCGTGCTAATCTCGTGCGACGAAATAAGGAACATCTCCGCCTGCAATCCCCAGCAATCCAATCCCTCCGCAATGAAATAATACATTCGGAGAGTCGGACGACCTTCCTCCTTAAAAAAAATTCTTTTCTCAAGCTGCCTAAGTATCATTGTTTCTTTCGAGAGTCGATAAACGTGAACAAGCTACCTATACCTACAAGCATGAGGTCAACTGCGGTCATGACCTGTGCCTGTGTTGCCATGAAATTACCTATTTATTTTATTTAAGTTATTTATTTTTTAGGGGGTATTTTTTTTAAGTTTAGCCAGGTTTTGCAGGCATTAGTAGAATCAGTTATCGATACCTAACAATACCTTCACGGATCGGACAGGGTTTTCTTAACATATTGTATAGAATACCGAAATATAATTACCTGACATTCTATGAAAAACTTGACATTGTATTAAAAAAAGTGTGTGTAAAAAATTGTGTTGTGTGGTGATCTTAACATTAATGTACTGTTAAGAAATAAGATTACGATGGATTTGGAACATTTTCTGCTTAACTATAATTTAACTCTAGCGCTAAACCAGCCTACTAGGCTTCATAGTAAGACGTGCATTGATAACTTTGCTCATAATCTAGGTAAAGGATGGAAAGCAGATATTATTGATCTTTCGTTGTCAGATCACATATCACAAATACTTAAAATACCTGTACATAAAACGTGTCGCTTAAAATTTTGGAAAACTATTAAAAAATGTTACTCAAAAGAGAACCTTGTTAAATTTAAATCATGTTTACAAAATGTATCTTTTCGAGAAGTTTACGAAAGTCATGATGTTAATGTGGCGTATAAGACATTTCATAATATTTTCTTGATGTTTTACAATCTATGTTTTCCAGAGAAAATAATAACAATAAACACTAACAAACAGGTTAAATGGATTTCTCGTGGCATAAAGACACGCAGTAAAAGGCAGAGACAGTTATTGTGGGCTTACAGACTACACCCAACAACAACAACTAAAACTGAATTGAAAAATTATACTACGCGAAAAAAATTGTTAAACTAACTCAGAGGGCACAAAATAACTACTTCGTAAACAACTCTCAAAACAAATCGAAGGCCACATGGCACATAGTAAATAAATCTAAAACTAACCTGCCTAAAGAACAGATACTGACAATAAAAACAGGGAATTTGACTTACACAAACCCAATTGACATAGCAAATGCTTTTAATAATTACTTTATAGATGACATCGAGAAAAATATAATAAACGACACTGAAATAATGAATAAATTAGACAATTTGACAATGCAATCAATGTTTATGCAACCTGTTTTAAAATCCGACATTATATTAGCCACAAAGACACTAAAAAACACTAGTACTGTAGGTATTGACGGTATAACGACGAAAGTAATTAAATATGTAATTGACCTTATAGCACCCGTGCTAGCACATATCATTAATGTCGGTATTACTGAGGGAGTCTATCCGGAAGATTTAAAAAAAAACATAATAAAACCGCTCCACAAAAAAGAAGACAAAAAGCATATAAAAAATTACCGTCCCATAGCCAAAATTCCTATTTTTTCCAAAATTTTTGAAAAAGTTATATATAACTCGTTATATCAGTTTCTTCACAAACACAATGTCTTGTGCAAGCAACAAAACGGTTTCCGAAGAAATAAAACCATTAACATGGCCATTTTTGACTTCCTCAATAATATTATGTCTGCTGAACGAAATCTGGGGTCCGTTAGGCGAGAAATAACACAAACTTTGTACAACTAGTACAATTGAGCGTTTATTCTATGAAACCGATTCACACAACCAAAATATTTCTTAAACTACTTATACTAGCAGCGGTAACGAAACCATAGCGCGATCTAACTCGACGCCAACGCCATCTATCGAGCGCACGAGTCAACTTTGGACACTTATTGGATTAATATTAGATCGCGCCGTGGTTTCGCCACATACAATTTTGGACATACCGCCCACCAAGGACATAATGCAGAATGTCCTTAAATCAAACCGCCCACCATGCCAAAATTATAACAATAAGCAGAAATTCTTATTTTGCTAAGTTAGTAATTTTATCTGGGCCCGGGATTTTGTGCTTCACTTTACTCAACAACCACTTTCCAGGAGGTGAATCGCTTAGTGATGGTTCCGCGTTCTGGTACCCACCTTCTTTAGTTCTCATGGTGGACGCTATAAATCGTTTCTCACACTTAATTTCATCCTCTGTAAGCATTTGATTTTTTGATGTTTCAGCTTCCGGTTCCCAAAACCTTTTCAGCATGCCATCAGCATCAAAACTTGAATGCATTACATGGAGGTGAGAATGTATATTGGATGAATTGTCTACCTCACAGACGCCCGATATTATCCATCCAAACGCAGTTTCCTGCGCCAAAAAAGCACCACCCAGACTTCTTTTAATGCCTTCTTGAATGATTTGGCTGTATACCTCAGCACCTAATAAGATATCGATCTTATTAGGTCTGTGGTATGCCGGATCAGCCAAATCATCCGCAGTCATATTTACCCATTCTACACTAGTTACTTTGGTAACTGGGAGAAGGGACGTAACTGATTTCAAGATAGAGGCATCAACCTTAACCTGAAATTGGGGGTCTACTCTCGATCTTATATTGATTTTGACCGTGGACTTTGAAGTCACACTTTGGTCACCACCTACACCTACTATGGTGTGTTTGGCCGCAATCTTTTTTAATCCCAAGTACTGAGCCGTAGCTTCAGTAACATAAGACCCTTGCGACCCCTGGTCTAATAATGCCCTAACCGGAAGGTATGTCCCGTCTTTCGACTCAGCTTGCACCACAGCTGTAGTTAATAAAACCGTTTTACAACAGTTCCCTGTCGAAAGACAAGACACAAGTGGCTTATTAAACCCCTCCGCTTGCGCGGAAAGCTTAATGCTGTCGGATTCAGCATTTTCCTCAACCGACCTTTTACTTGTCGGCGAAGCTACCTCGTGAACCGTCTCAATTTCTGCGCTAACAGAACCAGAATCACCACTAGGGTGTAATAAGGAATGGTGGCGGCGTTTGCACACCCGGCATCGGACCATGTTTTTGCAAAATTTGGCAGAGTGGTTGCGGTTTAAACACACAAAACATAAATTTTTCTCCATTGCAATATCACGTCGTTTGTCATTAGATTCTTTGGCGAATTTTTTGTAAGCAGTAATTTATGATCAGCAGTACAATACACACACGACGTAATTTTATTCTGTTTTAAAATGAGAAAAGATTTGATACTTTTGCTTTCTACTTTGTTGGGTTCGGTATCTAAATTTTCTAGCCCTCTAAAACGCCTTATCAAAAAATCAGAAAATTGCCCAAACCTAGGAAAGTCGTCAGATGGATCTGAAGACACCTTTAATTCCCATGCTTTTCGTGTTTCTTTGTCTAATTTCGCGCTCATTAGATGAATAATTAAAATATCCCAAGATGAAACATCTACACCTAGATTTCTGATAGACTCTAAACAATCTGATGTAGTATTGATTAACTTCTTCATTTTAGAGGCAGATTCAGACACCAAACCTTTGTTTAAGCAGCCAATTCAAAATGCCATTAGCCAAAAACCGCTTATTGTTGTACATACTATCCAATTTTTCCCATGCAACTTTATAGCTATCAGATGTCAGTTTAATGTTCCGCAATAACTGTTCTGCCTCACCAGTCAAATGACCCCTGAGATAGCAGAACCTTTGAGCATCATCCAGAGAATTATTTTCATGTACAAGCCCTACAAACAAATCTCTGAACGTCTGCCACTCAGCGTAGTTCCCGGAAAACGTGGGTATTTTAATTTCTGGCAATTTAAAACGGCTGGCTAAACCTTCACATTGACTGCTTGAATTTAACTGTTTTTCTGGGGTTTTTAAATTATATAACATGCCCTTTAAATCAGTCTTAAATTGTACATACAATTCTTCTACCTCATCATATACACAATTTTTATGATAGTCCGAATTGTACAAATCACTTCGCTTAACTTGACTAATAATTTTAGTATGAGTGCCTGTAAATAAAGTCCACTGTTGTTCCAAATTATCTAGCCTAGTTTCAATATATGGAATAGTTAAACGATCTTTAGGTGACCTTTTAAAATTAGTCTTAACTTTCAGCATTCTTGCCCTAATATCCTCCTGTAAATCGTTGAACGCTTCCATTTTAAATTGCTTATCAAACTCTGTAATTGACTTAAAACACTCAAACAAAATGGTCCCAAATACCACAATAAAATGTAAACAAAGCTAAGCCGAAAATGAACAAATCTATTTTGTTTATATGTAGTACATTCAACAAATTTATGCACAAAGTTAAAAGACAAATTGGTTAAAATTTTACAAGTCTTTGTAAGCTATTCTCGTAAAAATCGGGCATGGATTCCCCGTCTCAACCAACTATTGCTTAAAACTATTACAAGTCCAAACTAACTCAATTTTTCTAAGTTTTTATCACTATCTTGAAAGATTATTGATTTTTTCCAAGTTCCAGTAGTCTTTACTTTAAGGTTCAAATTTGCATGTACTTCTAAGATTTATTTCTTCTAGTAAAAAAGAGCGAAAATGTACTCACAATTAAACACTGCACTCACTGTCACTGATTTTCTTCGACGAGACGTCACGCACCTGCCACAAATGGCACCCTCTAGCGCTCCGCAACCTGCCTTTCACCTCCCGAGTTCACCGCTCCTCCGGATGTAGTCACCCGGCTCCACCACTGCCTTGGCGTCTTTCCAGCCGCCTTGCTGTAGGGATGTTCTGGACAGGGATCTATCATCACTACCACCACCGGTGATTACCAAAAACACGCCCAGCCAAATCCGGCTCGAAGGACCATGAACGAAATCTGGGGTCCGTTAGGCGAGAAATAACACAAACTTTGTACAACTAGTACAATTGAGCGTTTATTCTATGAAACCGATTCACACAACCAAAATATTTCTTAAACTACTTATACTAGCAGCGGTAACGAAACCATAGCGCGATCTAACTCGACGCCAACGCCATCTATCGAGCGCACGAGTCAACTTTGGACACTTATTGGATTAATATTAGATCGCGCCGTGGTTTCGCCACATACAATTTTGGACATCTGCTGTTGACAAAAGGACTCCCATCTGCGCTATTTACACAGACATGACTAAAGCCTTTGATTATGTCTCTCACAAAATCCTTATAGACAAATTGTACTGCTATGGCATCAGAGGGAACATTTTAAATGAAATGAAATGAAATCGTTTATTAAGCAAGTAGGATCACTGATCACTTTTACACGTCATGTTTATTTTTTATTTTATTTTTTAACCAGATGAAGCCGGCATTTCCTAACTGACTACCTCTGAGAAGAAATAGCCGGAACAAACTCAGGGATCATCGTCTTTTTTCAAGTCCAGACATTAAAAATGAAAATGTTTACAATAATTTACCTTATAATTACGCATATTGCTTAATAACAATTAACAATGCTTAACAGAGCGAGCAGCTCAGTCCCAAGCTTTTTTGTCTTCTAAATAATCTGTGATTTTATAATACCCCTTTATATGGCGTTTAAAAGTTTCGAATGCCTGTGTATATTATGTTGTTCTGTAAGATCGCTTATTTTCTTAAAATTCGAGATATTTTTATGAACATACATAAGATTTTCAAATATATATTGTGAAGCTACAGTCAGAATGTTCACCTCTTTGAACTTTTCTCTAAGAGAATCTCTAGGACCAAGGTTGTAAATGGCTCGAACAGCCCTCTTCTGTAAAACAAAGATGGTATTGATGTCCGCACAATTCCCCAGAGAAGAATCCCATAAGTCATAAGACTATGAAAATAACTAAAATAAACAATTCTGGCTGTATCCACATCAGTTATCTGTCTAATTTTCTTAACAGCAAAGGCGGCAGAACTGAGTCTACCCGACAGCTTCTCAATGTGAGGACCCCATTGTAACTTGGCGTCAATAGTTAATCCAAGAAAACTGTCGACTCGACAGGGATCAACTCTACTCCATTCAGTTGAACATTGGTACTTAGCTGCCTGACATTTGGCGTAGAAAATTTAATGACTTTAGTTTTTTTTTCATTTAAAAGGAGGTTATTTACATTAAACCAATGGACAACTTTAGAGAGTGCATTGTTAACTTCGTCAAATTTGTTAGCTGACGCTTGACTTTAAAAATAAGAGAAGTGTCATCCGCGAACAATACTATGTTGTGATTATCCCTCACGTGATGAGGTAAGTCATTAATATAAATTAAAAACAAGAATGGACCTAGAATTGAGCCCTGCGGAACGCCCATGGTGACCACAGATCCTGCAGATCTCTTGCCATTAACATCAACCCTCTGAATTCGATTATTCAGATAAGAAGTCAGAAGGTCGAGAGCTCTGTCCCTCAAACCATAATGGTACAATTTCCTGATAAGAGTATCATGATGTACGCAATCAAAGGCCTTGGACAAATCACAAAAAATACCAAGAGCATCTTGCGATTCCTCCCAGGCCCCAAATATGTTCTTTAGCAACGCCACGCCCGCATCTGTAGCTGAACGACCCTTTGTAAAACCAAATTGTTTCACGTGCAGTAAATTGTGTAAGTTAAAGTGCCTCAACAACTGTTTCAAAATTAATTTTTCAAAAATTTTGAAAAATTAATTTTGAAACAGTTGCTACTACCAGATTTGAATTTCATCAAATCAGGAAATACGCCAGATGTGACACAAGAATTAAAAACAATTGCTAAGAAAGGTGCGATAACATCTATTATTGAAGCTACAGTGTATACTGACAAACCCCAATGATCGGCAGTTTTCTTTACATCAAGATCCTTAAAAGATTCTATAATGTCTTTACTGGTCACAAATGCAAATTCAAAGTGATTGTCACAATCTGGAACACATTCTTTTAGTATGGCATAAGCAGAAGTGGAGGAAGAAGACAAAGTTTTTGTTGTCATTATTGGAATACTAGTAAAAAAAATTCTCAAACTCAGTTGCTACCTCCAAGTCCGCCTTTATATCTTCATCGTTAATTTTAAGATGGAAATCGCGATTTTGTACTTTGGTTCTTCCAGTTTCAGAATTTATAATTCCCCAAGTTGTTCTGATTTTATTGCCAGAAGATTTTATTTTTAATGTGTATGGCTTTTGCCGAGGAACAGGCTCTTTTAAAAGTGTTTGAATAATTTTTAACAAATTCTTGAAAAGCTTCATCATGGTTAAATGTTTTTTCCTGATACAATTCATACATTTTTTCCCTGCTTTTATAAATACCTGGGGTTGCCCAGTCACTAAATATGATACGGTCGCTAACAGGCAATGTTTTTTTTGTGAAAACTTTCATAAATTCACAATTAATTAGGTTAAATAGTACACTATACGCATGATCCGGATTGGCGCGATAAGGCAAGTCCGGTAGCTTTTCAATTAAATTATTTTTAAATTGTCCTAAACGATTTTCATTTATAGGAACAAAACTCACAAGTTTTCTTTGAGCTCTGACTTCACTTTTCTGAGTAAAAGTAACTAACTGGCCACAGTGATCAGAGTCTAACTCGTTTATAATTAAATGGTCAGAAGGTCTTGAGTTAGTAAAGATGTTGTCTAAACAGGTGGCACTCGTGGCAGTTATTCTAGTCGGCTCAAAGAATCTTGCGTACAAGTTATAAGACTTAAATAATGACATAAATTTATTAACTGTAGCTGATTTCTCTAGAACATTAATGTTGAAGTCTCCACAAACAACAACTGTTTTGTTACTGTGACAAGTCTTTAATAAAACTTCCTCCATATATTTCTCAAAAATATCATAGGAAGCACATGGGGGCCTGTAGACACTTATTACAATGAACCGCTCAAGCTCGATGCAAGCAATTTCAATAACCCGCTCAACAGAGAGGCTTACGATATCAGTCCTTTCTTTAAATTTGAAATTGTTACGAACAATTATTAGGGAGCCACCCCTTATCATATTCACTCTGCTGAACGAGCTAGCAATCTGATGGTTATTAAAGCTGAACATGAACTGATGGGCTTTTAACCAATGTTCAGTAAGACAAACAATATCAATGTAATTACAGTTCATGAACAACTCCAATTCTAATTGTTTATTTATCACACCCTGTATATTTTGATGAACAATTTTAAGGTTATTATTATTCATTTTATTTTGAAAATTATTTGATGGGTGTGATATTATTATATCTTGGTTTACGGTTATGCTAGAGTTTAAAATTAATAGAATCGTATCTAAGTGATAGATTGCAATGTACTGAAATTACGAGAGTGTGTGCGAAGTCAAAAATGGAACAAACGTATGTGTCAAATTTCAGGGTTATAAAATATGGGGTGCCTCAGGGTAGCGTGCTCGGGCCACCTTTATTTCTCATATATTAATGATTTACCGAAAGTGACGCAACAAAAAATGGTTTTGTTTGCAGACGATTGCACTGCCATAGTAAAATGTAGAGATCTAAATACTTATCAAATTGACATTAATAATACTCTTAGTGACATAATTAATTGGCTTAATATTGTTGTGTCCTCTTATATTAGTGTAAGTTGTGTTCTAAGGCTCCTTCAATAAAACTCCATAAACACATAACTATTTATATTTGAAAGACATACAATCTGTACAGAGGTATTTGGTCGACTGACTTATAAATCTACCTATCTGTAATTGAGTAACGAGAGTCTTGTGATCTCATCGTACTAAAAAAGGAAATGTGCTGCAGGCACATAGCTCCCCCCCTTAAATAAAAGAAAAAAAAATATTCCTAACAATAATTAGACAAATTTTTTTTATAAAATTTAAAATTGGCGTCTGTTTCTATAACTTTCTAGGTAATACAGTATTAAGATTACATTTCATACCTGGTCACTTTATATGATTAAACAATACAATTTTATATGTAAAAACGCATACGGTTACATTAAATAATATTGATCTACTTAATAATTGTCCTCTAAATAGCTAGTTAGTAAAAACTAAACAGTTACACAAACACAGTACACACATGTTACAGTAATTAAAAAGTTGTAGAATAACTTCGTACAGGTACGGGTCATGAGCTAAATCTAACCACCGGTTTAATTACGCGACCCGATCTTGTTCGTTTTTCGTTATTTGGGTTTGTTTCTTCCTTTTTAGGAATAGATAAATCTTGACACGCGTCACTTTCTATTACAAAGGCTGGTTTAAGGCGATCTATACTTATATTTTTCTTTACACCATTACATAATATCTTGAAATATTTGTCATATTTTTCTAAAACTTGATAGGGACCAGAATATGGTGCAGTCAAAGGCTTCGAAACTTGGTCACAACGTATAAAAACTTGACTGCAGTTCTTTAATTCTGGATGCACAAATATTTGGCCTTGTTTCAACTCCCGTCTCGGAACGGATGATATTTTCCGGATCCTTTGTCGTAGTTCTTGCACAAATGTATCGTTCTCAGAGACTTCAAGCTTTGACAGCGAAAAGAAATCTCCAGGTAAACGCAACACTTCGCCGTACACCAACTCTGCAGCGCTGACCTTTGTATCGTCTCGTAACGTAGCCCTTAATCCTAACAGTACAGAGGGTAATTCGTTCACCCAATCTATTGTGTTTCCTCTACACATTAAAGCAGTTTTTAGCGATCGGTGCCAACGTTCAACTGCGCCATTAGACTGTGGATGATAAGCAGTAGTTCTCAGCTTACTGATACCCATGCGTTTTGAAAGTAATGCGAATAGATTGGACTCAAATTGTCGTCCTTGATCTGTTGTTATTCTTAGTGGACACCCGAATCTAGCGATCCACCCTGAATAAATAATTTCAGCAACAGTTTCTGCGGTTATGTCCTTAACTGGATGTGCCTCGGGCCATCCCGTTGCCCTATCTAACATCGTCACTAAATATCTATAACCTTTACAGTAACTTAATGGACCAACAATATCGACATGCACGTGCTCGAACCGATTACTTTTCTCAAAAGTACCAACGGGTGAAATAGTGTGTCGTTGAACCTTAGACCTCTGACACTCTAGGCATGCCTTAGCCCATGCAGAGACATCTTTGTTCATGCCTTTCCAAAAATAGCGATCGGCTATCATCTTTCTTGTTGTCCTTATTCCTGGGTGGCCGATTCCGTGAATCGCTTTATAAGCTGTCATACGAAACTCGGCAGGCAAATATGGTCGTGCCTTATCTGTCGATACTTCGCAGTATATTGGCATATTATTATCTGTCAATAACATTCTTTTAAAACTTAAATTATCGGCGTTCATCAATATTTTCAGTTCCTGGTCTGTTTCTTGGGCATGCGACAATTTTTCATAATTAATGGGTGATGGAGTGCATAAAGATGAAATTCTCGATAGGGTATCAGCCACGATGTTATCGGCTCCACTAATGAACTCTAGTACCACACAAAACTGTAATATGAAGTCTAAATGCCTCAACCTTCTGGGTGTATCATGTTTGCCAATACTGTTGTTTTGAAATGCATACACAAGTGGTTTATGATCTGTGTACACGGTTAACGGTCTTCCTTCTACCAAATATCGGAAATGTTTAATAGCCATGTAGATCGCAAGCAATTCACGATCAAAGGTGCTATACTTCTGTTGCGCGTCGCTGAGCTTTTTGGAGAAAAATGCCAGAGGCTGCCAAGTTCCTCCGACCCTTTGCTGCAGTACTGCTCCGGCGCATGTGGCTGAAACGTCGGTCATGAGTGCTATAGGAGCGTCCGCTAGAGGAAAGGACAAAGTAACAGCGCTTTGTAAGCTCGCTTTACATTGTTCGAATGCATCGATTGCCTCCTTGGTCCATGTAATTGGACTTTTGTCTCTTTTCTTCGCATTGTGTAAGTAGGTGTCTAGGATACTCTGAAGTTCTGCGGCTCGGGGTAAATGTCTCCTGTAAAAATTTACCATGCCTAAAAATCGGCGCAACTCTTCTACTGTGTTTGGTTGTGGGTATTTCGATATCGCTTCTACTCTATCATTTAGCGGTCGCAGACCCTTTTCGGACACGTGAAATCCAAGAAATTCTAATTCAGATTTTCCAAATACGCATTTTGATAAGTTTACAGTGAGCCCCCATTGATCCAAGCGGTTGAAAACTTCTCTTAGATGCTTTTCATGCTCCAACCTTGAGGTCGATGCAACTATTACGTCATCAAGGTAGGAAAAGATAAATCCTAAGTCTCGAAATACGTTGTTCACGAATCTTTGAAATGTTTGTGCGGCGTTTCGTAGACCAAACGTCATCCTGTTGAACTCAAACAGGCCGAATGGAGTGGTTATCGCCGTCTTCGGAATATCCTCTTCTCTCACTTTCAAATTATGATAAGCACGCTGAAGATCAATCCGAGAGAAAATACGTTTTCCTGCCAACAGATATGTACAATCTTGAATTCGTGGTATCGGATATCTGTCGGGTTTGGTAATGCTGTTTAAACGACGGTAGTCGCCGCACGGTCTCAATTCTCCATTTTTCTTGATGACTACATGTAAGGGACTCGCCCAGCAACTCTTAGATGGCCTGCATATTCCCATGTCAATCATACGTTGAAACTCGGCCTTGACCCTGTCATATTTATCAGGTGGCAGTGGCCTCGGTTTTGCAAACACAGGTGATCCGGTTGTTTCTATGTAATGTTCCACTGAATGACATGGAGTGTCCTTAAAACACATAGGTTTTGTTATATTCGGATACTCTAATAGTAGTGCGCTAAATTCACATGAAGAGTTAACGGTTGTTATTGACGGTTGATTTGCCAAACTTAGCGCTGTAACTGTACACAAATTAGTCACTTGATCTATTAATTTCTTTTGGTTAACGTCCACTAATAACTTATGAAAAGCTAAAAAGTCTGCACCTAGTATGGGTTGTTTCACTTCGGCAAGAACAAATGTCCAACGATAAGGTCGTCGCAATCCAAAATTTAAGTCCAAGGTTTTAGTACCATATGTTTTTATTTCACTACCGTTAGCAGCATACAATTTATAACTACTACACACATTATCACTAAAAAGTTTTTTCTTATACGGTAACACTGAAATATTTGCTCCGGTATCAACCAAAAATCTTAGTCCTGATATTTTATCACTAACACAAAGACGGTGAGCAGGCGTTATGCTGCAAACCTTCACCGGCGGTTGCACCACGCCATTTAGTTTTCCTGATGGTTACTATTTTTCTTCCAAGCACACGGCTCCATGCATTTCTGTGCTCTATCGTGGAACTTATAATGATAATAACATAGCCAGTCAGCACTTTCGGGCGTGCGCCGTGTAGTATTACTGAATCGTGACGTTGAACGACACCGCGTGAATTGGCCTTGACAACGATTTCTTGACCTAGACCTTTCACTCTGCATTTCTTTCATTTGAAGACTCAATTTTGCAATTTCCGATAAAATAAATGCGGTATCATTGTTACCAGCTGTCACTGTTTTTACCCCTGCTACCTCATTCAAAGGCCTTATGGTTTCCATGATTTTGTCTGCGATTGCTGCCAACTTCTCCAGATCGTTCACTTCGCTCACTGCTAACACAGATCGTACAGATGAAGGTAAATGCCCCTGCCACATGATTATAAGTGTTTCGTCTGGAATTTTATTTCGCGCTAGATCCTTCATCCGCCGTAATAGCTGAGAAGGTTTCTGGTCACCGAGTTGAATCTCAGAGAGCAGTTTCTGTAATTGTCGATTTTCTGACTCTTCATACACTGCCAATAAACGAGTCCTCAATGCTTCGAACTTTTTCACTTCCGGAGGATTTAATAAAATGTCGCTAACTTGCTGGATTACATTTTTGCCAAGTTTAGCCACCACTAAGTTGAATCTTGCATCATCACTAAGTTTTTGTGGTTCGAGAATAGACTCACACTGCACAAACCATAATCTGGGCTGATCACACCAAAATTCAGCGATCCTGGAGGAGACGGTTACCGTCGCCAACTCGCCAGCTTCATGATGGGACGTTGTAGCACTCGCCGTCCTGCTTTGTTGATGTACAGCGCCATTTGGATTACTCATGGTACCTTCTGTTGAGTCGACCTTGTATATAGTCTTCAATCTTCCTCTTAAGGATGTCGGTTGTCGGGGTTACCAGTGTTGTGTCCTCTTATATTAGTGTAAGTTGTGTTCTAAGGCTCCTTCAATAAAACTCCATAAACACATAACTATTTATATTTGAAAGACATACAATCTGTACAGAGGTATTTGGTCGACTGACTTATAAATCTACCTATCTGTAATTGAGTAACGAGAGTCTTGTGATCTCATCGTACTAAAAAAGGAAATGTGCTGCAGGCACAATATGAATAATTTAAAAATTAACCTGAAGAAAACCAAACTAATGCATTTTTACCAAAAAATTGAAGCTCCAAAAATGTGTGTCAAATTTAATGGCAACGAAATAGAAGAGGAAAAAGTAAGTGTGTTTTTGGGTATCTATATTGACAGTAACTTGAATTGGAAACCGCATATAGAACAGCTTTGTGGGAAAATTCATAAATCGGCATAGGTACGCACTTTTTCAACTGGCCCGAAAAGTCAATATAGACTCGTTACTTGTTGCCTATCATGGTTTGGTGGCCTCACTCATACGGTACGGTATTATTTTCTGGGGTAATTCTCCGGATAAAGAATTAATATTCAAGGCACAAAAAAGGTGCATTAGAGCCATGTGTGGTCTGAAAACAGAAGACAGTAATCTGTTGCGCGCCGTACTTTAAGTCGCTAAAAGTTCTTACGGTGCCGGCGTTATACATATTAGAAATGAGTATTTTTGTCAAACTGAATCCTAACCTTTTCGAAAAAATGACAACGGCACGAAATATTCCACTTCGTGGTCAGTACAAAAATTGTTTGTGTAAGTATAAATGCAACACCACACTAGTCAAAAAAAGTATCCTAGGTATGGCTCCACGTATTCATAACAAAATTCCAGACGCCATTAAAGAATTCAATTTTACACAATTTAAGAAAAAAATTAATATGTTCTTAATTGATAAATGCTACTACACAATTGACGAATATCTGAATGACGAATTAATGTAGAATTGCAATTTATTTTGATTCATTTTTTTTTTCTCATTAATTTTGACATTTTATTTATTTATTTATTTTTTGACATTATCTGTATTTCGACTTAGATTTTTTTTGGCTAAGATATTTTTACATTTTAATAATTCCTCATTTAGTTA
This sequence comes from Sesamia nonagrioides, assembly GCA_017933935.1. Taxonomy (NCBI): domain Eukaryota; kingdom Metazoa; phylum Arthropoda; class Insecta; order Lepidoptera; family Noctuidae; genus Sesamia; species Sesamia nonagrioides. Next base: position 61,251 of record JADWQK010000784.1, on the reverse strand, counting down.
TGACATAAGGATAATAAAAAATCTAGATTTGCATGTATATTTGTACGCCTACTGGCATAACATAGCGCTCTACTCATCAAAAACAAGAACTGTATCTCTATTACCTATTTAACAAATAAAAGTATTATTATTCTTTTATTTTATTGTATATACATATAAATTACATTTTTAAATATTTCTACATAAAAAATACATAAAAAACATTTAAAAATATAAAAAATAGTAGCCCACCGGTATCGGGAACAGGGTCCAAGCTACCGGCGGTCAGGGCTCCAGAGAGAGGAACTTCCTGACGATGCGAGCCGTGTCCAGCAGTACCGCTTTCTGAATCAAGCCCTTGATCCAGCTGCCTAACGAGAGCCTCCTGAGGTGTTGGTCGAGGCTCTTGGCAATTAAGCCATTGGCTGTCACGACTATCGGTACAATGATTACTGAATCCACTTCCCACATGTCGACAACCTCGTGAGCCAAATCAAGATACTTGGTTTGTTTATCTTTCTCAGCTTTCACGAGGTTCTCATCATGTGGGATGGTTATGTCAACAATCATTGCACGCCGCTCTGATCGATCCACCAGCACTATATCAGGCTTATTGGCAATAATAGTCCTGTCAGTGATGATGGATCGATCCCAGTACAATGTGATATGGCCATTTTCGAGAACTGGGTCGGGCATATACCTGTAGTACGGCACCTCCGATTCCACAAGTTTGTATTTAAGAGCAAGTTGCTGGTGAATTATCCTGGCTACAAGGTTGTGTCTATGCAAGTACTCTCCGTTAGCTAGACGAGAACACCCGGAAATGATGTGTCTAATTGATTCTCCCGGCCGGTGACATGCCCGACAGATGTCAACTGTGCCGTCCTCACAATGAATCTCCGGTAATTGTTCGTCATCATAACTTCGTCCATAATTGCAAAGACAAAACCTTCGGTTTCCCCAAAGAGGTCACCGAAACGTAGCCAGGCTACGGACGCTTGAAAATCTACATCGGGCCCGTGTAGGGCTCGGAAAAAGCGTCCGTGAAGCTCTTTGCTCTTCCATACCTCCATGCGATCATTTGTGTCAAGCACTACTGGTTTACGCCAGTTCTCTTTAGCCAAGGAGAGCGGAGTGAGGCCCTTGTCAGCCGCGACCACATCTCGATGCATCCCCACGTCGGTTTCTAGGAAATAGTCCCTGAGACTGCATATCTCGCGATTGTGGAGAGTCTTGGCGTTTAAAAAGCCACGACCTCCACATTTTCGCGGGATATACAGCCTCATAACCGATGACCGTGGGTGATGCAATCGATTTGCAGTCAGTAGCGTACGGACCCTCTGATCCAGGGCGTCAAGCTCGGTTTGAGTCCATTTGAGTATGCCGAAAGAGTACATCAATACCGGCATGACCCAACCGTTGAAAGCGCGCACCTTATTTCCGTCTGATAGAAGACTATTAAGTACTTTCTTCAGGCGGCCAAAGAAGCGTTCTTTCAACGATTGCTTCATGTCAGTAACATTGATACCCAACGCTTCCGACATACCCAAATACTTATAGGTTTCGGATGCGGAGAGGGCTCTAAGGTATATGGAACTCGTGAGTTGGGTTCCCACGGGTTCCATAATCTCTCCTCGCTTTACATGCATGACCGCACATTTGTCCACACCAAATTCCATCCTGATGGAGCTACTGAAAATTTCAGTAATTTTCAGTAGCTCGTTCAGTTGTGAACTGTTGGGAGCAAAAAGTTTCAGGTCATTCATGTAGAGGAGGTGCGATATAACCTGACCACCTCTCCTCAGCTGATAGCCTAGACCTGAATCCTCTAATAGTGTGCTTAGAGGATTCAATGCTAAGCAAAACCAAAGTGGACTCAAACTATCGCCCTGAAATATTCCTCGCTCGACCCTTATCGGTTCGCTATTCCTCTGAATATTTCGACATCCTGGATAGCGAAGGACTGTCCTCCATGTCCTCATACACGTCATCAGGAAGGTGCGCAGAGTTGCATCCACTTTATACAACTCCAGCACCCGCATGAGCCATGTATGTGGCACTGAGTCATAGGAATTCTTATAATCTATCCAACATGTCGACAGATCCTTTCGGGAACGACGAACCTGTTGGCTAATGGCCATATCATTATGGAGTAGTTCCTTAGTACCGCGGGACCCGCTCCTACATCCATTTTGAGAGGCAGACAAGATGGAGTTGCTGTCAATACGTTTGTTAATTTTAGTTTTCAAAATGGATGTAAGAACTTTATAGATCGTCGGTAAACAGGTGATCGGCCTATAATTTTTGGGTTCCGCGGTGCTACCTGATTTATGGAGCAGGTGGGTTATTCCAGTAGTTAGGAACTGAGGTAACGAACCAGACACTAAAGCAGTCTGGAATTGAGATGCCAAGCGAGCGTGCGACCTTGGAAACCATTTTATCCAAAAGTTATGCAGCCCGTCCGGTCCTGGAGACTTCCAGTTAGGTAACGGACGGACTGCATGAGCTACATCTTGGGGGCAGATGGTAATAGCCCCCATTTCAGGTATTGGATCGCAGGCTCTCTCGACATCCCGGGCCCAGTCACCTTCAGTGTGACTGACAGGTACCGACCAGATACTGCGCCAAAATGAACACATGGCATCATCATCCGGTAGGCACGTGTCAGTCACACCTTGTTCTGGTCGTTCCCAGTCCCTATAAACCCTCCTTTCATTGCTTTGGAAGGTGCGATTCTGGGTGAACCGTTCCACTCGTCGTTTATATCTTCTAATACGGTTCGCCCATGCATACACTTTCTGCTTCAGGAAGTCGATGCGCTCCGTGACACGGGCCATATAGTTTTGAGGGCTGGTATTTGTACCTGAGAATGCCCGCCTCACAAAGCGCATCACTCTAGGACGAGAATTACCCTCCCTGAAGCAGATTAGTTTACCGATGAGTGCTCTGGCCCCACCAATACGACGTTCAATCCTGTGCTGCCAAGCTGGTACTACTGGTTTCGGTTGTGTAGCTCTAGAGTCACTAGGAAATTTGACATGAGCTACACGACAAGCTGCTACAGCTGCGCAGTACAGGATTGAATGAGTATCAGTGAGGTCCTCGCAGGTATCAAAATAATTTGATAACTGCGCATCCAGAGCAGCCATCAGTGCCCTATTTCGGTTATGCATGGGCAAACGTGGCAGGGGTGGTCTTAGCTCTGCCGAGATGGAACGATATTCCCGAATCGCAGCCTCTAAAGCATTTCTTAACTCCTCATTGCACTGAGTACTTATATTTGTAGCCCTATCATTACTTCCCTCGTCAGCATAGTTTGTTGGCTGCGGTGGTATCTCCGCAGACTGCGACTGGTGAGCAATGATACGGCTACTTTGCATTTCGTTTCGCAGGCGATCAAGCACAGTACCATCCAACATATGATTACGCTGGATAACCCGTACCTGATCCGACAGTCTGTAATGTTATGTACATATTCAGATATACTTACACTTATTATTTATACTCATATTCATACTTATATATGTATCATTCATTTCCACGGTCCATAATATGCTTTCCATTATTATGAGGCTCTGTTTTGATCATATTCCACTACACCAGGACTCATTTTTCTGTTTACAGACTCAGTCCTCAACTTTACGCCTAAGTTTCGGCGACTTATTGACCCCTTAGCGTAGGAAGCCGTACCTATGCAGGACTGTATCACTTTTTCCTATCAAACACTGCACTTTTTAATTTAATACCATTTATATTTACATTGTTACAGAACATTTTCATTATTTTGACATTTTTGACAACATTGTTGATGATGTATCTATGACAACCTTCTCATCAAAATTCTTGTTGGTCTGCTATTTTTATTTCATAATTGTTATTCGAACTCTTTTATGGTAAAATTATTTACCGTTCCTCGTCCATATTTTCGAATATTTTAAATTTCGACCTCCAACCGTTCTGCGAGGTTTCTTTAGGAATCATCGCAGAGCAGTGGTCAGTCGAGCTCTGGCTTCCAAACAAGCCTCTTAAAAGTAGGTCTCCAGTAAACGTTGCCTCGAGAGCCCTTCTAGGGTTTTTCCTGCTGTGCCAGTCTCTATATAACTGGTGCGCCTGGAGCTGACTGGCCCTTTGCCGCCGGAGCCCTCGACTGCTGCCGGCCTGGTGACGCCGGGGCAGTCCCTCTTCCGTTGCTGCCGCCGGTCCACCAGGGCCGCTTCTCTGTAGCTGCCGCCGGTCCACCAGGACCGCTCCTCTGTACCTGCCGCCGGTCCACCAGGGCCGTTCTTCCGTTGCTGCCGCCGGTCCACCAGGGCCGCTCCTCTGTAGCTGCCGCCGGTCTACCAGGGCCGCTCCTCTGTAGCTGCCGCCGGTCCACCAGGGCCGTTCTTCGTGTAGCTGCCGCCGGTCCACCAGGGCCGTTCTTCTGTAGCTGACGACGGTCCACCAGGGCCGCTCCTCCGTAGCTGCCGCCGGTCCACCAGGGCCGCTCCTCTGCAGCTGCCGCCGGTCCACCAGGGCCGCTCCTCTGCAGCTGCCGCCGGTCCACCAGGGCCGCTGTCGCCGGTCCACCAGGGCCGCTCGTCCGTTGCTGTCGCCGATCCACCAGGGCCGCTCGTCCGTTGCTGTCGCCGGTCCGCCAGGGGCCGCCCTTCACCATCACCCATCAATCATTCATCTACATTATTCATTTTTATTTTATTATATTTTATACTAGCTGACCCGGCGAACTTTGTTCCGCCTTAAAGGCAACACCACATGATCACATTTTTTTCTTTTTAAATTAGGATAATCCATACTAATATTATAAATGCGAAAGTAACTCTGTCTCTCTGTCTATCTGTTACGCTTTCCCGCTTAAACCTCTCAACCGATTTTGATGAAATTTGGTACAGACAATCTTTAGACCCTGAGAAAGGACACAGGCCTTTTATTGAAAAAAAAAAAATATTTCCGAGGGAAATCTAAAAAGCGCGATATAACTGAATTTCACGCGAACGAAGCCGCGGACGGAAGGCTAGTTTTAAAAAAAACATATAATTATTCAATTATTCTTTATTTGCCACCTTTTATCAGGCGCGAAAACAAATGACGTCGAAGGTCTTCCGACTCGTGAACATGCCACATATAATTGGCCATGGGAAAAATATGGATGTTCGAGATTAAGACCACAAACTTTCAACGATTGGCCTTGTGAGTTATTTACAGTCATGGCGAATGCAAGACGGATCAGCCTGTCGGTTGGGATCATTGGGACCCTCGGAATGAGAACTTCCTTACCTTTAAATTTTTCTTTGAGTATTGTGGCGTAAATCAAATTGTTCATTAATTTATTCACCACCGTGTTCCGTTGCACAGTTATGGTTGGTTTAAGTTACGAATCATAATTACTACGGAACCAATCTTTAGTTGTAAAGTGCGCGGTGGTAAGCCAGGTACATCCAAGGAGTTTAAAAATTCCATTGGATAGTTGGTGGCATCATCTTCATTTGTTACGCAGTCAATAGATTTGAAAGAATGCGGTGGACCAATTATGTACTTTTAGTCATCTACATCTATATTTTTTCAGCTGCCGATACTGCTCGCTTACTCATCCATTCGTTATTTTTGAGGTTAGTAATAATGTTTCGAAATACTTTGTTGATGAGTTCGTTTTTCGTTAATACAAAGTTACAAAAATTCTGACTAAATGAAATTAGTCCACTCGATTCGTCGACAGGTACTCGACCATTACCGATATTCAGCAATTTCTCAGAAAAATCTTCAGCAGATGTATCGTTCAGCAATGCAACTCTCATGTTTGTTGTCAGCTGAAGTTTCCTAACATAGCGCCATAGATTCGATGATTTGAGGCAAGCGTTTATTGTGTTGGCAGCAGTCGATCTGGGAATTACTGGCAATGTTTGGCGGAAATCACCAGACAGTAAAATCATTGCGCCTCCAAAACATCTCGAGTCATTACCTAGATCTTGCAATGTTTGGTTAAATGCTTCCAATGCACGTTTGTGCGCCATTTTGCATTCGTCTCAGATGATGATCTTCGATTCGGATAAAACTATGGCCATAGCAGAGCGCTTTGACATGTTGGTTCTTCAATAGATTAAAGATTTAACGGAAATTTTAATGCTGAATTTTAACGCGCACTTTACAAACAAAGTTCGCCGGGTCAGCTAGTATTTAATAAAACTTGCGAGTTCACTCAAAGAACATGAAAATATGTCCAGTCTATCATGGACTTCGTTCACCATACGGATTGCACGGGTAAGGGGTGCAGTTCGCCGGGTCAGCTAGCTAGCTAGCTAGCTGACCCGGCGAACTTTGTTCCGCCTTAAAAGCAATATCACATGATCACATTTTTTTCTTTTTAAATTAGGATAATCCATACTAATATTATAAATGCGAAAGTAACTCTGTCTGTCTGTTACGCTTTCCCGCTTAAACCTCTCAACCGATTTTGATGAAATTTGGCACAGACAATCTTTAGACCCTGAGAAAGGACATAGGCTACCTATTATTGGGATCATCGAGATCCTCTGAATGAGAACTTCCTCACCTTTGAATTTTTCGTTGAGTGTTGTGGCGTAAATCAAATTGTTCATAAATTTACTTACCACCGTCTTCCGTTGCACAGTTATGGTTGGTTTAAGTTTCGAATCATGATTACTACGGAACCAATCTTTAGTCTTAAAGTGTGCGGTGGTAAGCCAGGTACATCCAAGGAGTTTAAAAATTCCATTAGATAGTTGGTGGCATCATCTTCATTTGTTACACTGTCAATAGATTTGAAAGAATGCAGTGTACCAATGTTCTCATTCTGAATTATGTACTTTTAATCATCTACATCTTTATTTTCCGCTGCCGATATTGCTCGCTTACTCAACCATTCATTATTTTTGAGGTTAGTAATGATGTTTGGGAATACTTTGTTGATGAGTTCGTCTTTCGATAGGACAAAGTTACAGAAATTCTGACGAAATGAAATTAGTCCGCTCGATTCGTCGACAGGTACTCGACCATTACCGATATTCCGCAATTTCTCAGAGAAATCTTCAGCAGATGTATAGTTCAGCAATGCAACTCTCTTATTCGTTGTCAGCTGAAGTTTCTTAACATAGCGCCATAGATTCGATGATTTGAGGCAAGCGTTTATTGCGTTGGCAGCAGTCGATCTGGGAATTACTGGCAAAATTTGGCGGAAATTGCCAGACAGTAAAATTATTGCGCCTCCAAAACAATTCGAATCATTACCTAGATCTTGCAATGTTCGGTTAAATGCTTCCAATGCACGTTTATACGCCATTTTGCATTCGTCCCAGGTAATGATCTTCGATTCGGATAAAACTTTGGCCACAGCGGAGCGCTTTGTAATGTGACATGTTTGTTCTTCAATAGCAATCGGAAATTTTAATGCAGAATATGCAATGTAGCTGTTATTCCAGAAGAAGCAACTGCAACGGCAATGTTGGATCTTGCGTGAACAGTGGCTAAAACTACTGACATGAGGAATGTCTTACCAGTTCCACCAAACGCTAGTATGCAAGCAGTAATCATTGCTGCAATCGTACTGAAACGCTGCCTGAATCAAATCAGTATTTGATGAATTTCTTCTTGTGTTTCATAAATTATCTAGCTGTTAATCTCTGAGGTTTATTCGATTATTTCGCATTGTTAACCAAGCCGTTCACGGGCTGCTTCTCTTTGCTCCTGTGAGTCAGAAGCACGCAGTCGAGCCATACTAAGGCGGCGCTCTTCACGTGCAATTTCTTGCTCTTCTTCAGTGCTAATCTAGTCAGGAGTGTTCTTCGGTATGACTGAGTAACTTTCGGGTCCGTTTTTGTAGAAATATTGTTTTAAGATAATATACGGTTTTATTATTCATTAATTATGCTTTGAATCGGACAAATGTGGTGTTATTTCTGTGTGGTCTATGAAAATGGTAAAAAAGCTGAACGCAAATATTAGGGTGTTATAATATTTTTTAATAGCATAACGTTATGCTATATTATATAAATATAGCTGATCCGCGCACCTACACGTTGTATCCATGGACGTATTTAAATATTTTTGAGAGTTGGTAACACTGTCAGGTTGGCACACGTCAAACATGTCAACCCATTAATTATTATTTTTATATTTTGAAATTTAAATACATCATTTTATGAGCAAAGTTGATATTATGTTGTCGATTCAAAAGTCTTGTTTTAATGCGTTCTTCAATTCGAGTGGAACTGAGAGTACAAATACTGTCAAATGTTTGACAGAAAGTAAGTGGTCAACTTTTATATGGGAAAATGGAATTGTCGTTTTACTCTATCTTACTCGCAAGTTTTCCTTATTTGCTCACCGTGTAGACCTACCCTGGAGTACGACAAACATTTTAAAACCAAAATCAGCTCAATCGGCCCAGCCGTTCTCGAGTTTTAACCGGACTAACGAACAGCAATTCATTTTTATTTATATAGATATTATATATAAACATCACTCACTACACAAACATTACATTACATTTACTCGACCCTACTCTTCAGTCTCACTCTTCTACCCTATGGAGCGGATTGCAACTCATTAAAGAAGCCTATGCAGGAGCGGTTGGTTACTCCTAAAATAAGCCTAAACCAAATGCTAACTGTTTCGCTCTTCTAGGAGCTTAAATTTCTACTTTATCTAATGTTTCCTTTTTTTCCTTCCAGTCTGGAGCGGCTGACAACTCCAAAAATAAGCCTTGTCGTCATTCTAAAACACACTTCTATGAGTGGCAGTCATCAACTGTGAACTCCACCCATACCTGTATGAAGAAGATTGCTTGAAAGGATAGGTGGTATGAATGGGTGAATGGAGATGGATGAATGTGTGAAGTGTTGTTTTACAGTCCCTACTTGAAACCTTATTAGAAAATTTTCTACAGTTGAAAATTTTTCCAGGGTCGGGGGGAAAATGTAATGTTATGTACATATTCAGATATACTTACACTTATTATTTATACTCATATTCATACTTATATATGTATCATTCATTTCCACGGTCCATAATATGCTTTCCATTATTATGAGGCTCTGTTTTGATCATATTCCACTACACCAGGACTCATTTTTCTGTTTACAGACTCAGTCCTCAACTTTAGCCTAAGTTTCGGCGACTTAGTGACCCCTTAGCGTAGGAAGCCGTACCTATGCAGGACTGTATCACTTTTTCCTATCAAACACTGCACTTTTTAATTTAATACCATTTATATTTACATTGTTACAGAACATTTTCATTATTTTGACATTTTTTGACAACATTGTTGATGATGTATCTATGACAACCTTCTCATCAAAATTCTTGTTGGTCTGCTATTTTTATTTCATAATTGTTATTCGAACTCTTTTATGGTAAAATTATTTACCGTTCCTCGTCCATATTTTCGAATATTTTAAATTTCGACCTCCAACCGTTCTGCGAGGTTTCTTTAGGAATCATCGCAGAGCAGTGGTCAGTCGAGCTCTGGCTTCCAAACAAGCCTCCTTAAAAGTAGGTCTCCAGTAAACGTTGCCTCGAGAGCCCTTCTAGGGTTTTTCCTGCTGTGCCAGTCTCTATATAACTGGTGCGCCTGGAGCTGCCTGGCCCTTTGCCGCCGGAGCCCTCGACTGCTGCCGGCCTGGTGACGCCGGGGCAGTCCCTCTTCCGTTGCTGCCGCCGGTCCACCAGGGCCGCTTCTCTGTAGCTGCCGCCGGTCCACCAGGGCCGCTCTCTGTACCTGCCGCCGGTCCACCAGGGCCGTTCTTCCGTTGCTGCCGCCGGTCCACCAGGGCCGCTCCTCTGTAGCTGCCGCCGGTCTACCAGGGCCGCTCCTCTGTAGCTGCCCCCGGTCCACCAGGGCCGTTCTTCGTGTAGCTGCCGCCGGTCCACCAGGGCCGTTCTTCTGTAGCTGACGCCGGTCCACCAGGGCCGCTCCTCCGCTGCCGCCGGTGCTGCTGCCGCCGGTCCACCAGGGCCGCTCGTCCGTTGCTGTCGCCGGTCCACCAGGGCCGCTCGTCTGTTGCTGTCGCCGGTCCGCCAGGGCCGCTCGTCTGTTGCTGTCGCCGGTCCGCCAGGGGCCGCCCTTCACCATCACCCATCAATCATTCATCTACATTATTCATTTTTATACTTCCATCTTGTCTTTTCTGTATACTTAATAAATACTGTCTCCCTCTAAAGTCTTTTCTTGTCGTTACATGACAAGTCGTTGCGCTGACACGTCGACAGCTGGCTCAAGCACCTGAAACAGAGAGAGCATTCGAACACGGTACGCGGTCAGGTTGGTTCCTCCCTCTGTAGCCCCATAGTATGAGCGCATGACGTTTTCGTTGATGGATTGTGTCCATCTCATGCGCTGCACACTTCCGCCGGGAGCTGGGACCCTGTCAGAAGCCGGTGGGCCTCGAGGTCCTAAGCAGTCCGGCGGCCGGCGTCCTCCCCGTCGGCGAACAGGTGGTGGGCGTCGTCGGCGGAGAGAAATACTCGTCGCTCGAGCTCGACGCAACTGCCGCGGCCGGAGTCGTCACAGCGCTTACAGTGGCGCTGGAGACCGGCGGCGGCAAGGCGGAGCTGAGCAACGAGTCCGGAGATGGTGGGCGTGCACGTCGAGCGGCAGATCTTGTCAACATCTTCAATCTTCAGTATAATTTACATTTTTCCAAAATTTATTGATTTGACATGACAGATGTCAGTCGATGTCGGCTATTTATTTTCTTGCATATTGTAATTTATTATTCACTAAACTTTGGTTTTTGCACAATTTTGGTTCTAAATAGTTTGTATTTCATGTTTGTATTATATAAATGTAAAAACAGCTTCTATTGTAACAATTTTATAAATGAATATGTTTACACAAAAGAATCTTTGATGTTGACGTTGGTGCTGCCAGTTTTTTTATTATTATTATTATTCCTTTATTTCATAGTATATACATATAAATTACATTTTTAAATATTTCTACATAAAAAATACATAAAAAACATTTAAAAATATAAAAAATATAAAAAATAGTAGCCCACCGGTATCGGGAACAGGGTCCAAGCTACCGGCGGTCAGGGCTCCAGAGAGAGGAACTTCCTGACGATGCGAGCCGTGTCCAGCAGTACCGCTTTCTGAATCAAGCCCTTGATCCAGCTGCCTAACGAGAGCCTCCTAAGGTGTTGGTCGAGGTTCTTGGCTATTAAGCCATTGGCTGTCACGACTATCGGTACAATGATTGCTGAATCCACTTCCCACATGTCGACAACCTCGTGAGCCAAATCAAGATACTTGATTTGTTTATCTTTCTCAGCTTTCACGAGGTTCTCATCATGTGGAATGGTTATGTCAACAATCATTGCACGCCGCTCTGATCGATCCACCAGCACTATATCAGGCTTATTGGCAACAATAGTCCTGTCAGTGATGATGGATCGATCCCAGTACAATGTGATATGGCCATTTTCGAGAACTGGGTCGGGCATATACCTGTAGTACGGCACCTCCGATTCCACAAGGTTGTATTTAAGAGCAAGTTGCTGGTGAATTACCCTGGCTACAAGGTTGTGTCTATGCAAGTACTCTCCGTTAGCTAGACGAGAACACCCGGAAATTATGTGTCTAATTGATTCTCCCGGCCGGTGACATGCCCGACATATGTCAACTGTGCCGTCTTTCATAATGAATCTCCGGTAATTGTTCGTCATCATAACTTCGTCCATAATTGCAAAGACAAAACCTTCGGTTTCCCCAAACACCTTGTTTTTTATTATTATTGGGACAGCTCTTTTTCCTCAGCTTTAATGCTGGTTTTAGCTGCATTTACGGGCCAAAGCCAAGTAAATGTAGCAGTGTGGTGTATTTTATGGTGTTGTATTTTCTTCTAACTGCATGAACTTTCTCACTATTCTACAGGTGTTTAGGATGGCTGCTTTCTGCATGTCGATATAGGTGGATTCTTCTAAGTCTATTAGTTTTAGGCTACAGAGGAGATGGTTGGGGATAACACCTGTTGTGGAAAGGACGATAGGAACGACATAAACTTTTTCTTGTCTCCATATTCTTGTTATTTCTTCTTTATGTTCAGTGTATTTGCTATTTTTTTCTGTTATTGTTTTTTGTAGGTTATGGGTGTTGGGAACTGCAATGTCTATTAAATAAGTAATTTTTCTTACTTTATCCTGTAGGGTTATGTCTGGTCTATTGTAATGGATAGTCCTATCTGTAAGTATGGCACGGTCATAATATAATTTATATGTGTCATTTTCTAGGACAGAGTGTGGTGTGTACTTATAATAGGGAGTGTTAGTGTTTTGTATGAGTCTGTGTTTAAGTGCTAGTTTTTGATGGATGATGTTCGCAATCTGGTTGTGCCTGTGAGTGTAATCTGTCTGTGTGAGGGCTATGCATGCTCCCGTTATGTGTTGTATGGTTTCTGCTTGAACATGGCATCTGCGGCATTTGTCATTTGTTACACTAGGATCTTTTATGATAAATTTTCTGTAGTTTTTGGTGTTTATGACTTGATCTTGTATAGCTATAATAAAGCCTTCGGTTTCTGGAAAAGGTTTCCTATTTTTAGCCACTTGTTTGATGCTAATTTGTTTATGTGGGACTGCTCTAGGTCATGAGGGTGTCTACCGTGGAGGGCTTTCTTTTTCCAGTTTTCAATTTTTTGCGTTTGTGGGTATATGGTGTTACTGTCTTGTGTATTCTGTTCGTTTAAGTTCAGCGGAGTGTAATTAAAATCATTTAAGGTAATGGCTTTATGTATGTTACTTGTGCGAGATTTTGTGTAGAAAAATGTTTGTAGCCTATTGATTTGTTTCTGCCAGAGTTGATGTATGTCGATTAGGCCTCTCCCTCCATTTTGTCTTTTGATGACGAGTCGTTCGATCGCAGATTTAGGATGTAGGTTATTGTGTTTTGTGAGTGTTGTGCGTGTAGTTCTTTCTAACTGTTCGATGTCGGTTTTTGACCATTTTATTATGCCAAATGAGTAGGTCAATATTGGTATGGCAAAGGTATTCAAGGCTTTTATAAGATGCTTTCCAGATAGCTGTGTTTTGCAAATTGCATTTATTCTACTCCGATATTCGGTATTTAGTGTCTGTTTGATTGCTGTGTGTTCGAGTCTTTTTAGTTGCTTGTACCCTAAATATTTGTACAGATCTGATGGTTCCATGGCTGCTATTATGTCGGTGTTACTTACTGTATAGTTGCCGGGCTTCACTTTTCCTTTTATAATATGTAATGTCCTACATTTATCTAATCCAAATTGCATATTAATATCCTGACTAAATGTTTTTGTTATGTCCATCAAAGTCTTCATTTGTTTTTCGGTTTGAGCATATAATTTAATGTCATCCATATATATGAGATGCGAGATAGTAGTTTCTTCGGAATTGTTTTTAAACTGATATCCAACCCGGCACCGATTGAGTAAATTAGACAAGGGGTTCAGGGCAAGACAGAACCAAAGAGGGCTCAAGGAGTCGCCCTAGTAGATACCCTTTCTAATATGTATCTGTCGAGTTATGAGAGAACTGAGTCGGTTATTTATGTGAAGTGTGGTTTTCCATCGTGTCATTATAATGCGCGTTTTCCATCGTGTCATTATAATGCGCGTTTTCCATCGTGTCATTATAATGCGCGTTTTCCACCGTGTCATTATAATGCGCTTATTATTTATTATTATTATTATTGTGATCTTTATTGCACTCTTTACACTTTATTTCCGAAAGGCATTTTCTACCTTCGTGATAGTGCAAACAGTTGATGCAGAGGTTCAAATTTGCAATTGCGTTTTTACGAGCCGTTGGGTGCATTTTTGCTAGCTTTTGGCAATTTTGTATGCGATGATCGCTTGCATCGCAAATACTACAGTTTTTGCGTCTTTCTTTATTTTTCCGATTGGACTTTGACGATTGCGACACGACCTGGTTTGTCGAATAGTTATGATTTGAGGTGTTGTAATTTTGTTTGGAGCGAGAATTAAATCCTTTAGAATGAGATTGTTGGTTATTAAAATAACCTTTAGATGATGAAGATGATTTTTGAGTGAAGGGTTCTTGTTTCTTCCGTGAAGTTTCCAGGGACGTAAACTTATTCTCTAAAAACCGAAGAAATTCTTCCAATACTGGCAACTCCTTTGGAGATTTTAACGAATCTATATAGTCATCGTTAGTTTCAGAGTCTAATTTCTCAGCTAGGATACATACGAGGAAGGGATCCCAAGTAGATACATCGATTCCGAGATTTCTTATAGCGTTCACGCTTTCGTACGTTGTATCGTGGGTCCAATTAAGATGACTCGCTGATTTTTGCTGAGATGTCGGGATATTTAGGAGGTTTTTAAGATGAGATTCAAAAATACGACGCTTATTGTCATAGCGATGCGTGAGGATATTTCAACAGATGGGGTAGTTGTCTGAACTTATTTGAAGATGTTGGATTAATTTTTCCGTCTCGCCCTTGATCTTACTTTTCAGGAACTGCATTTTTTGAGCGTTCGATAACGAGGGATTATTGTGTACAGTTTCTGTGAAAAGATCTTTGAAAGAGATCCAGGATGTGTAGCTTCCTTCAAATGTAGCTATTTCCATATTTGGGTTCGATTTCTCAATGTGAGCCACGGACCACATATTTCGGTTAATATCCCTTTTCAGGGTTTTATAATATTTCTCATAGTTTGAGAATTGCTCGTCGTACTGGGCGTTGGCGCCGTTGAGCTCGTTGTCCAGTTCCCAGTGTATGGTGTCTATCGCTGTCCAACAAGATTTCAAGGTTTTTAGGATATCTTCAAACTCCCACTTTTCCGAGTTAAGATTGAGATCAATGTCAGCAGCTTCTCTTGAAAATGCCCTAAAGTTAGTAGCTTGTTTTCGTAAGAAATCTTCTATATTTACGCTATCCTTAGGAGGATTATTTTGAGATGAGAGATTCGAGGTTTGAGATGTTGAAGATGACTGAAAAGTAGGGGGTTTCAAAACAGGGGTTTGAGGTCTGTCTGTGGAGGGCTTATAATTCTGAATGGCTGTTTTAATATTGCTGTATTTCACTTTCATTTGCTCATACTGATCGGTAGTGAAATACGCGTGAGATCGATCATCAAAGGATAACAAATTCATATGATTGTTATGAAACTGCGTAAAATATTGCTCTAGGCTTTCCAATCGTCGACGTAGATAGTCGGGGTTCTTCCGCTCTGCTCCATCTTTTTTGAAGTTGGAGTAAAGCCTATCTATGCCTTCAATGATTTGGTGTTGAGTAGCTAAAATGTCTTCCATTGTAGCAAAATTAAGAAAATATATAGATAAAGAAAAGAAAGATAGATTTAGATATAGTAAAATTAAGAAGAAAGATACCTTACTTGTAGGATTTCTTCGGAGTCGAACAGGTTCGCAGGATGAGATGAGTGGCGCCCTCCTAGGCACTGGGATCGAATAAAATCTTGAGATGACATAAGGTGGCGCCTTCCTAGGCACCGGGATTGATCACGAGATGAGATGAAGTGGCGCCCTCCTAGGCAACGGGATTGACCAGAATCACGAGATAAGATATAGTGGCGCCCTCTTAGGCACAAGGATTGATTAAGATAACGAGGTTAGATAAAATGGTACAACGAAACCGGTAAACGCACACACAAAGAACAAAGTTTTGCACACGCGATCCGGTCCCGCTAAAGGCTCGAAGGACCAATGTTCGGGGTTGGATTAAGATAGAGATATATCAAATCAATTCAAATCAAAGCATTTATTTCAAATAAACCAGTTACAGGCACTTTTGAATTGTCAGAAGGTCGGTTAGTCAATAAGATAAAACTAGTCGCCCATTCCAAGTACCTATGGAGAAGAACGGGCAAGAAACTCCATGGACACTCTTTTAAATTTTCAAGCTATTGTTACAAATATTTGATTACATCATTCATGTTGAAATCAACCGTGTGAGAACGATGCAGAAATAAATTGTACGCCGAGAGCGTCCATTATGGAAAACACACAAAAATCAATTCAGAAATTAAAATACGCCGTGGCAGCTAAGAGATGACCAGGGGGCCTAGACAAAATCCAAGCGTTTTCCGTTCAAACGTTTTCCTATCGCGCTAAGGAGTTAACGTTAGCGTGTTGAAAATGGTAGACAAGTGACATATGAAACGCCGAACGCCCATTCCGCAGTGTTAACCGAAACACTCTATAATTAGTCTATGGGATAGTGTGTAGCAAATGTCGGAGTGACACTAGTGTGTTTATTTTCTCACTGTCAAACGCAGACGCGCGATTTTTTTAAATATTTTTTTAGCTTGGTTACTAGACCTTTAAGCCAACCTTTTAATAAAAAGTGTTGTGTGCGTTGAAAGTGAATGAAAAAGAATAGTGTTTTATCACAAAGAAAGCAAGTGAACGGCTTTAAATAATACTTAAGTTAATGTAAGGATTGTGATTAAATTGTCATATTTGAAATCATTGAATATTAATATTGTTAACAGATCAATTATTCCTATTGCGATGAGTAATCAATACATTTTATTTTAGATGGAATCTAGACTTCGTGCGAGTCCCGTCCAATTTAATTTCCTGATAGAATTTATGGAAAGGAAAGTTTTTGCGATGTTCTACCATTTATTTCAAATTCCTATCCCATTTTAACTAGTATCGGACCTACTTGAGGTTATGGAATGCATAACGTAAACAAACTCAAGTGGTTCACTTAAATAACTGTGGTCCTAACGTTTGTTATTTCTATAAACATAAACACTATTCTAAACCTTAAAACTTGTTTCTTAGATGCGGTATTAGAATGCTGGTAGAAACTTTCCCCCTTATTCATAAACGATGTTTAGTGTTAACTTTACACATCGTTTATGAATAAACCCACACTGATGTGTTTATTCATAAACGATGATTAAATTTGAGTGACGTGCAAACGTCTAAAATGAATGGTTAAAGAATCGCTAATCACTAGTTAACTTTAAACATTGTTTATTAGGTACATGCTTTTTATTAGCTTCACTTGTATGTTTGCTTGTTTGTTTGTCCGTCTCTAATTACTGTAAAATGTCGCACCGTTTTCAATACGTTCGTTCGTTTTTTTTATTAAAAAAGAATATCGAACTACTTAAAAAGTTAAAAATAAATATATTAAAAACTAAAAAAAACATGCTTTTAAAAAATATCAAACTAAAAAGTTGAAAATAAATAAAAAAAAAACATGAGGCGCTTTGTGCCATAATTTTTGTATATTAAGCGCCTCACGCTTTTTTTAAAATTATTTCAACTTTTTAGTTTGATATTTTTTAAAAGCATGTTTGTTTAATTTTGTTTAAACTATATTTATGAGTAAGGGGGTTTATATTTACTGACCTTTATTCTCGCTGCACGCTAAGCTAACATTATACCCCCTTATTCATAAACGCTGCTTAAAGTTAACTAGTGATTAGCGATTCTTTAACCATACATTTTTGAGCTTTTAATGTCACTTAACTTTTATCATCGTTTACGAATAAACCCCTTAAACCCTGTGGTGTTTATTCATAAAGGGTTATTTAAGTTAAGTGACGTTAAAAGGTCAAAAATGTATGGTTAAAGAATCGCTAATCATTAGTTAACTTTAAGCAGCGTTTATGAATAAGAAGGATAATGTTTAGCCATGGTGATCGATGGGTGGAAGTAGTGTCAACAAACATTTGTTTTCCATTAGATTTATTAGTGTATTTTTTATATAGTTCTTTCATTTAGACATTAGAATTAATAAAATGCCTAAATAAAAAAACTCTAAATGAAAGAAATACATTTTAAAGAACATAAAAACTTTTTAATTTTAATCTTAGTATTGCTTTAACCTCAATGTTGAGCTCTTGATACAATACTTTTACAAATCACTTAAATACCATAATATATTAAAAACTAAGAAAGAACATACAAACATATTTTAAAGAACATAAAATCTCTTTAATTTTAACATTGCCTTGACCTTCATATTGGAAATGAGCCATTGTTATATCACTTTTATAAATCGATTAAATACGGTAATAAATAAAAAACTAAGAAAGAATATAAAATACTAACATAATTATTTTAAAGAACATAAAACTTTTCATCTTGATTTTGAAAATGAGCTTCTAATTTGTGGAAGCAATGTAATATAACAGACATTGCATTCACAAATCACTTAACATACACATTAATAACTAAGAAAGACTGACTAGGTACTAAAATTACGACTCTTAGTCATATTTTTAGTAGTCAGTTACAATTTTGGATAAAACCTTATTCAGTACAGCCCTGCTTTGGAGTAGCTCACTCTGACTACTAGAGGTACTAACACTTCCTCTACTTCCATAACAGCTGGAGGAGGTAAATTGGCCTCTAAAGCAATATTGTGTAACAGAACAGGCAACTGCTATTTTCCCAGCAACCATAGGATGGTAATGCAAGGTCCTGTGTCTTAATAAACACCTCCAACGTGACTTGAGCAATCCAAAACAACGCTCTATACAATTCCTTGCTTGTACATGTACTGGGTATAAGTATCTTCGACAGAGTCAGGAACTGCAAATCATCAGCCAAGGACACTGAGGATATCCAGAATCACCTAAAAATACATAAATAAATATTAGCAGTATTATGTAATAAATGTAAGCAGTATTATGTAATAATTATTGGCTATACAACTAATAATTATTTGTTACATGATTGTTTTGGAAATAAAATGGGTGTTTTAAATAACACAAATATCAGTCATTAAGATAAAAAGGTAGGGCAGGGTACACCAATGTGCTCAAATATAAATAATATAGAAAAAGTTAATCTACCTAATAACCATTTTGGTGCAATTCTTGCATAAAACTTTCCATTCTACTAGATGCCCCTATGAACGAGTCATGGTTGGCTCCACCACACTTCAAATTGAAATTAATAATTTTTAAATTACTATCGCACACCTGTAGACAAAGGAAAAAGATATATGGAACATGACATAATAATCCTATAAAATATGTTTCTATAAGCATTTATAGCAATAATAATATTATACATAGTTTAACCACAAACATATGTATACTTACCAATTGTACATTCAATGAATCAACGTTAATCGAATCAATGGTAACCTTTCCGATTAAAAAATAAACGCTCTTCTTCTGATGTTTGACAATCGCCACATGAGTATAGTTGGCGGTTTAGACTCCCATGTATACATGGGTGTTAAATGTAGAAATTATAATCGCAATAAAGGTGTACTCGATCCCCACGCTATCCAATAACAGAAATTAATATTCCTTAAAAGATAGTACCGGATCGCTCGATAGATGGCGTTGGGATCGAGTTACATCTCGCTATGGTTTCGTTACCGGCAAGTAATATAGTGATAATCTTTGCAAAATAAAATTGTCTCGCTCTGAGGTACTTCGTTTTAATTCGGGTAACCCTGGCTTCAAGGCACCTTGTACTGATATTGTTCATGGTCCTTACGAGCCGAAGGGCGCTTTTGGAAGAGCACAAGTATTAGTGTCGCTACTCGATACGAGGTGGCGCTAGTTGTCGGTGAA
This sequence comes from Sesamia nonagrioides, assembly GCA_017933935.1. Lineage (NCBI taxonomy): Eukaryota > Metazoa > Arthropoda > Insecta > Lepidoptera > Noctuidae > Sesamia > Sesamia nonagrioides. Next base: position 41,750 of record JADWQK010000784.1, on the reverse strand, counting down.
AAACTACATGTTGCGGATTACGTGCTGAGTGTGTAAGTGCATTAGTGGACAAAAACATTCAAGTGTTATTAAGATAGTTCAAAACCGGGGACTTAAATAATTGCATGAACTTAGTAAAATTCGGTGTGCGATCGGTCTGGGACTTAGAATAGTTTTGATAAAAACGACCAGACGGGGAATCTATGCCCGATTTTGTGCCGATTTTACAAGTGTCGGGCACTTAGAAAAATTACAGTTCGTTGGACTTAGAAAATTCCGAACTTGTCGGGACTTAGAAAAATTACACTACACCGAACTTAGAAAATTTCTCTTTTGTTGGGACTTAGTGAATTTATCTTTCACTGGACTTATAAAAAATCACATTGATTGTCACTCACAAAAATACCGTTGGAAGACAACATGGAAAAGGAATTGAGAAAGGTGAAGGATGTCAAAGGACAGATTGAGAAGGGCTATATAAACTTTAAAAAGTCTCCGAAAGACCGGATAAATTACAATTATGTGGATACACGTCTAGAGATGTTAGAGACTCAATTCAAGAATTTTACGGTAAAATACGAAGGAATAGTAGGCGAATGTGAAGGTGAAGAATTATATACACTCTTTCAGGAAGACATTTATGAAAAGGTTTATGAAACGTATTTAATGTACAAAGTTGAATTAAAAAATGCTCTTTCTCAATTAAAGGTTCACAGTTCCAATATAGAAGTTTGCGATGCTTCATCTGATAGTGTGGTAAGACTACCAAAAATAGTTTTACCTACTTTTAGCGGAAAATACACAGAGTGGTCATCCTTTCGAGACTTGTTCCTATCATTAGTCCATAATAATAAAAAACTTGACGACGTCCAACGTCTCCACTATTTAAAAACCCAGTTGTCAGGTGAAGCAGAACAGCTTATAAGACATGTCCCTATAACTGATCTTAACTATAAGAAATGTTGGGAAATGTTAGAACATAGGTTTAATAATAAGAAATTTATGTCCACATGTATTTTAAACCGACTATTTGGCCAACGTAATATTGGAATCGAATCATCGAAGGCACTTAAAGATTTGCTTGATGTTACACGTGATTGTTTGCACGAACTTACCAATATTGGGATTGATGTTAGCTCGTGGGATGTGATTATTGTTTATATTGCAAGCTTGAAGTTGGACGTAGAATCTAGGAAGCAGTGGGAACTGCATGTCAGCAAATCCTCCGACGATCTACCCTCTTTTAAACAGTTTTGCGAGTTTTTAGAGACGCGTTTTCGTGCCCTAGAATGTGTTGAGCCTAAACATAAATCAAAAGGCGATATTAGATCGACATCTCACGCTAAAGTAATGCATGGTACTACTAATGCTTCATGCCCACATTGTTCTGAAAGCCACAAGCTCAGCAATTGTAAGAAGTTTTGTCAACTAGATATTGACGGACGTCGTGCCATTTCACAATCTTTAGGAGTCTGTTTTAATTGTTTGGGAAGTCATCATACTTCTAAATTTTGTCGTGTTCTTTCAAAATGCCGTATATGTCAGCGGAAGCACCATACGTTGTTACATCCTAAGAACCCTATTGGAGCCAGTGGGGCTACTACATCAGTGGAACCTGTCACTCCACCTGAACGTACTTCAGAGCCAGTACATGATGTTAGTGCAAATATAGCAACTCATTTTGTGAATGGACAAGCGCAGGGTCAAGTCTTGTTAGCCACGGCTTTAGTAAAAGCCGAACCACAAAATGGGTCCTCTCAAATTTTGAGAGCTTTGTTGGATCAAGGATCGCAAGCATCCTTCATAACTGAGGCAGCAGCGCAATTACTTCGTTTAAAGAGAGTGGTTTTAAAGACTACTATTGCAGGTATAGGAGGTGGTAATAGCAACATCGTTTCTAAACATGTGGTGAATGTTAATGTACAATCATTGCATGATCCCTCTTTTACCGTGAAGGTTAATGCGCATGTACTAAGCTCACTGACCTCAGTTGTGCCAGATACAGATTTTGAACTTGAGGATTGGCCAGAAATCCACAGTGTACGTCTAGCAGATCCAAAGTTCAACTGTCCTAATAAGATCGACATCTTATTAGGAGCTAAAACTTATTGTCGTATTTTAAAGGAAGGTCTGATCAAGAGCCCAGCAGGCTCTCCGGTCGCACAAGACACGCATTTAGGTTGGATTGTGTCAGGCCATGTTAGTAAGGCAAATAAGTTGCTAAGCTCCCATAATACTGTGATCGCGATGCACACTCAAATTGAAGAGAACGATATGTTAAAACGTTTATGGGAACTAGACTCTGAACCTACTCTAACGAAAAGGCTTCTTACGCCTGAAGAACAGGACTGCGAAGAGTTTTACGCAGAATCGACGGAAAGAGATGAAAGTGGGCGTTATGTCGTAAAATTACCTTTTCGTTCAGACGACCCACCTTGTAAATACGGTCATTCTAAAAATATAGCAGTAAAAAGATTGCTAGGTTTAGAAAGGAAGTTGGGTAGGGATCATGAATTAAAACAACAGTACACTGATGTGATAAAAGAGTATTTATTGCTGGGCCATATGGAGAAAATTGTCGACGAGGCAGAAAGGAATAAAAGTGATGCAGTTTATTTACCCCACCACGCAGTGGTTAGACAAGATAAACTGACTACTAAAGTAAGAGTGGTTTATGACGCGTCATGCAAGGGTACAAACGGAGTCTCCTTAAATGACACCTTAATGGTAGGACCCACTCTTCAAGCTGATTTGAGACATATTGTCATGAGATGGCGACAACATCCAATTTGTCTGGCAGCAGACATAATAAAAATGTATCGCCAAATCAAAGTGGCTCGATCGGATACGGATTTCCAAAGAATTGTCTGGAGAGAGGATCCTGACAAGGAGATAGAGGACTTCCGACTTCTGACTGTCACCTTTGGCACGTCATGCGCCCCTTACTTGGCTGTCAAGTCGTTACACCAAGTTGCATGCGATGAAGGTACCATGTATCCATTGGCTGCTGAAAGAGTGACGTCAGACTTCTATATGGACGATCTGATGACTGGGTGCCAGTCTGAAACAGAAGTAATAAGTATTTATAGTGAGATGAATAGTCTATTAGAGAAAGGGGGGTTTCAATTGCAAAAGTGGACAAGCAATAGAATGTCCTTATTGGAAACCTTAAAGGAAAGTTCCGGAAGAGACTTGGAAATTAAAACTGATAAAGTAACTAAGATTTTGGGACTTACCTGGAACCGGAACACGGATGAATTTGATTATTCTGTAAAGATGTCACCTCCGGCTGCATCTGAAACAAAAAGAACGGTCATATCCGAAATATCACGGCTTTATGATCCTTTAGGATGGATAGCGCCGTGCATTATAACCTCAAAGGTTTTCATACAAAAGCTGTGGATTAGTGGTATAGGCTGGGACGATGAACTGCCACCAGATCTCTCACAAGAGTGGAAATATTACAGATCAGAATTAGAGAAACTGGTGGATTTTCATATTCCCAGATGGATAGGCAAAGGGAAAGAGGATAGTGTTATAGAGCTACATGGTTTTAGCGATGCGTCAAATACAGCTTATGCGGCTGTGGTGTACTGTCGCATTATAAATGCTAGTGCGCAAATACAGTCGCACCTCATAACCGCGAAGACAAAGGTAGCTCCTATTAAGCAAATATCCATTCCACGGCTGGAATTGTGTGGTTCTGTTTTAGTAGCCAAATTATTGATCGAAGTAGCTGAAGTGATGAAAATTCCAAAGGCTAATATACATGCTTGGACCGATTCATCTGTGGTTTTGGCTTGGTTAAATGATCATCCAAGCCGTTGGAAAACTTACGTGGCCAGTCGCACTTCAGAAATAATTAGTTTGCTAGATAACACACAGTGGGCTTATGTTAAATCTAAAGAAAATCCAGCGGATATCGCTTCTCGTGGCGTATCCCCAGCGGTTCTACTTAATGATGATCTATGGAAACATGGACCAGACTGGTTAAGAAATGATCGGATATAGTACACCAGACCTAGCGCAATACGCACAAATAAGGAGAAAAACCCGGTTAAGGTTCACGCTGCCAACCTAGTACCGGATTTTGAACGTGGGCTCAAACAAACGCGCCGCCGTCGGGGAAACACGTGCGCCGCGCTCGGCCGATGTGATGGTGGACCTGACGTCAGACTCTGACGACGACGCGCCACTCAAGCGCAAGGTACCGCAACCCAAGCCCACGCCGCCGGCTTCAGAGACCAGCGTCAAAAGTGATGATAATTATTCCTCGTCAAGTGGTGAGTTGAACACATTATTATTATTTTTTTCATTTTTATGGTCAATGCCCCACCTCATTTTACCAAACTTTTAATATCCTAATCACAACTTTACGACGTGATAACTTTGAAGATTGGATAGTGTAACCTAATTTTTTTTATATTTATAAACTAGTGCTTGACTGCAATCCTGCCTGATGGTAAGCAATGATTCAATCTTTGATAATAAAGCGCGCTAGTTTATTAAGAGCCTATTCACTGAAGAAAACGGAGTGAATAGAAAGTAAGACGGCAGTTGAGCGAGCTGATGCAATGTTAAACCCAACAACATGACTAACGATGCTGCGCCAGAGAGAGATTGATCTGGAGACCCTCCACGATACAATAACATTTGGTGCCTCGTACCCGACACACATCGCAACACAACTGCTCAGACCCGCCCTCCGTACCTCACCAGATATCATGCCGGAACACGACGAATCGCTTGGCGCAAGACTTTGCTGCACTTTACCATGTGATAATGTTTGTCCCTCAGCGGCAGAGGCGGTGTCATCCAGCGGCTATCGCTCGCCAGGCGTGCCGGGCGCGCCGTGCGGCGTGATCTCGTTGGATAGCCCGTCTCCGCCCGCGCCCGCCTCCCCGCCCGCCCCAGCTCGTCCGCAGCTGTCCATCACGCCCGTGGCGCCGCCCGCCACCACCACCTCCCACCACATAGGTACACACTTGGTTTGGTTGTGTAACATACCCGCTTCATCCGCACCCCAATACTGCACATTACAGTTTTTAGAAGACTGTCGCACATGTATGAGTATTGTTGCAACCAGACTGACGTCAATTGTAGATCAATATTATGTCACCACTTATAATATGATACAGATAACTGCCTAATTTTAGGACAAAAGTCCAAAGAAACTGTGTAATTCAAAAAATAATTTGCTAGATGATTTTTTTGTAACAGTGACAATGTCTCGAGTGACTGCGGTCTGGATGCACCTTTATAGGCACGACGCCGACAAACATAGTCGAAGTTTTCTATAAACCTTCATGTGCCGTACTATGTAATAGATATAGAATCGTCTGCCGGACTTGCTGATTTCACCAGAAAACAGGTATAACCCGTAGCACTAAAGATACCAGTTGATGACGTCATAGATAGCCAGTTATCTACACCAAACTTCCATCTACAAACAGGTAAATGATCACTCATCTTTAAACTGCCAGCGTCATAAAATCTATATACACAATGCCCGTCGCCGCCGGCCACCTTTCAGATCTGCTGAGCAAGATGCCGCACTTATCCATCGCGCTGCTAGCGCCATCTTCACCCTCGCCGCTGGATTTAGGTAAACTAAATCATCCCTCTATCTAACCTGGTGTCGATGCTTAGCTAATACTTTCATTCTAACTGACCTTGCTTTGTTCTGCCCCTTGCCGCCTCCCGCTTCCCGCCTGGCCGCTGCAGTTCCACACGACGTCGTGTCGGATGGTCCGCATCTGTCCATCACACCAGTCACGACGGCTGCGGCATCGCCGCATCTTATTGGTAAATATAATCATCATGTCAATTAGACAATATTCTAACTAATAAACCACTATAAAAATAACATATCCTGAAGGCGGTTTAGTTCAAAAATATTTACCAATATTTTACTTTTAAAAGTGTCTTCCATAAGACTGTAGATCTACTTACATAAATAAACAGTTTAATTCATATTTAGTAGGTAATACTAAATATTAACTTTTTTTAACAGTTCTATTTCTTACCATGTTACTAGTATCACTATGAGTGATGTGTGTATTAGCACTGTTTCTTTTTTGTGTTGAGTGCTACTAGCCTTATATGGAATTTTGGATATGCATAGTCAACAATTCCACTACCACTGGGATGCAGGCTTCCTTTTTGTGTAAAGGGATACACATTTTTATTTTTGGTAGCCTACATATATTATGCTCCACTGCAGGGCAAATGTTTCTCCTTTTTCCTTCCAATCTGCACTGTGTTAAGCAACATCTGACCATGTTGGCCATAATCTGTCTACCTCGACGTTAGTATTCCTGATTTTTTTTTCGCTATTTTGCAATTGGAATAAAGGCCAACATGAATATCTAACACTATCCAAAAATTCTTAAGATTGTCAAGAATTACGACCACCATCTCTTGGTTAAACATGGATTTATTTTTGCCCTACAAGTAGAAACTTACACACGAGTGGTTCGAAAAGCTGCTCATGCATCTTACCATAGACTGTATTCTTTACATCGTGTTATATTTCAAGTGTATTTACAAAATATGTTTTGGTTCAGGATCGAGCACAGGCGTCGATCGCGAAGACGGCGAGGCGACGCCGGCGCATTGGGCGCCCTACGCCGAATCTGACAGGGATGATAACTTTAGGAAGTGAGTATTTCATCACACGATACTGTAGCGGCAGGTACACATTATTAATAATCATTCTGCCGTAAAACAAATTCCTGCACCTCGCAAGCAGAGTTTACCGCACAAGTATAGTGGGATTTTTAATTCAAGTCAGAAAAATGACAAGGGCAACTAACACTGATACGGTTTTTTTTTATTGTAAATATATATTAGATACCGTATTTAACACTTGCAGTGCACAGCCTCCCTCGGTCGCGAAACCCAGTAGTGATCGAGAAATTATTGGAATGTTTTTTTTTCCCATTACGACTTAGGTTAGAAAACATGATAATACTCGTATTTTCCTTAGTAATATGTAATAAATTATACACCATAACAAAGCTGAGAATATGGGTCATGATTATAGCATATTATTTCGAATCCAATATTACCTTTTCATGATGAAAATTTAAAATTATTGTCTTTGTTTATGTTTTTTCGTAGGCCATCCATAAAATTTTTGTCACATAACTTCAGAATTATTCACAAAAACCACAATCTCACTACATCAGTGATAACACTAATACATTACGCGCCGATTACATGCATTTATTTTGTACAACACTGGCTAATAACTTTATAATAATCATTTGTTTCCGAAACAAAAAACGGACGCGTTTTATAATTTGCCGACAGCTCGCGAACTACTGGTTACTGAGTTTCGGCCCTAGAGGACGCTAGTGGGCAGAGTGAAGTACAATCGACAACTGCAGTACTGTGTTGAATGTTTGTTGCACGGAGTTCAATCGGTTTTTTTTTTTTTTATAAAGGGCAGATCAATACTTACACTTTTTTGCTAGTTTCGGGATAATGGAATATTTTTTATATAAAATACAAGTCAATACGCACACGAACACACACTTCACATTGTTGTTAGTTTTGGGTTGAAACTCAAATCAAGCAAAGAAAATAAAGAAATGCAAAATATACAAATAATCATCTCCAAACCATTACGAGTACGTATGTATTTATGTGATTTTTTATTATGCTGAGCATTGCTGAGTACAAAATATTACAGGGCGTTAAATTTGATTATTGTAACACTAACCTATAATAATAACTTCATTTATTTTAACCATAAAGATATTTTTAAGCATAGTTCAATAACATAAGATGTATTTATATGATGATTCTATTGACCGTAATGGACAGTTATTAGATACATCATTTACTAAAAAAAGTAGTGTAATGTTTTATAAGGATCCATGTAAGTATATGGGTTATTTGCTCGATTTGAATGTGTTGGATATCCTAACTTTTTTTTTAACACCCTTGCTCGGAAAGCTGATGTGATTCCACCTGTTTTAAATATGTAAAGCGGGCCATAACAAACGCGTGTGTTATCAAAGCAAATAGTTAAGTTATAGTCCATACAAATTCCATAACAGCATTATTTGCCATTTCAAATAATTATGGTACTGATCGCCGCCGGACGGCTCCAGCCAGTGAGTAGCGCGCTGTTCCATATTTGAAATGGCAAATAACAATACTAATGGCGGGAAAGCAACAGTGTGCATTCACAGATTGAGTTTATTTAAAATAACGGATGTCCTATTTGAAATAAAAATTTTTTTTTTTCTGTTTCCTCGCAAGTGTGTTAAAAAACGTAGTACGATATATGTGCGTATTGGTTATAACATGTTCGGCTCAATTACGCCCTCGCCTTCGGCTCGGGCTGAACTTCCGCCTCGAATGTTATAACCATCATTACGCACTAATATCGTAATGTACTATTACATCATTTCAAGTTATATAGGTTAGATGAAGGATAGTTATGTGTATCCGTCAGCGTAACTACCAATTCAAGCGTAATTTTTTGCGACGATCATAATAGCAACATGTCTACCAAATTTTTAATACAGCTGGTTTCTTCTATGATTGTCCAAAAAAAGTAGGTATTACTAACTCTTCTAAATTACCCAATTAAGATAACAGCTCCCTCCTAAGTATATATGTTAGCATTATGTGTGTGTTTGTATTATGTGTAAGTACGTTATTTTCATATAGGCAGTATATCTTTGTAATCACTGTGAGTAATCACCTCAGGGTGAGTTTTACTCAGTTAAAACTGCCGAGATATTTTGACGGGTATGTCATATTTAATATTTTTAATGAAAAAGCTTGTTGAATTTACTTTATACTAGTGTTATTGTTGCTAACTAAACCACGCGAACGAAGTCGCTGGCAATAGTAATAGTATATCCAGCGACTTCGTTCGCGTGGAGTTAGTTATGCTCCGCTCCTTTTGGTCGCAGTGTGATGTTATATAGCTGAAGCCTTCCTGGATGAATGGGCTATCCAACGCCAAAAGAATTTTTCAAATCGGACCAGTAGTTCCCGAGATTAGCGCGTTCAAACAAACAATCAAAATCTTCAGCTTTATACATATATTAGCACAGATATACAGTATGTTAAATAACAGAGGGCGTTCCCTTAAACTCGTTAATATATATCATTAATAGATTAAAATAAAAATATCAGCATTGAAAAATAAGCATAAAAAAATCCGAATAAAAAAAAATTCTAATTGGAAATAAATTTGAAACCTCCTGTTTTAAATCAAAATAGTAGTCGTCATGTATAAATAAATTGCGACGTTGCCATCTTTCATGTTCGCGTGTGCAGTGTGTTTCATGTCAATTTAAAATTTTATTGAATATTTTCATATTGGAAAAAAATTTAAAACATTTTGTTTTCGAATGGAAATATTTTTTTTAGCATGTATGTATGCTATACTATTTCGGGTTAACGGGAACGCCCTCTGTTAGTTAACATACTGTATAAAATTCTCGTGTCACAGTTTTCGCTCCCATACTCCTCCGAAACGGCTTGACCGATTCTCATGAAATTTCGTATACATTCGCTAGGCATGAGAATAAGTTTTTATCTACTTTTTATGTCAATACTATTTATGCGGGTGAAACCACGGGGCGCAGCTAGTATTAGTATAGAAGTATAGATGAGAAATCACAATACTTTCAATAAACATGGTATAAGTGATTTTTTACTTGCAAAAATAATGTAACTGGAAATGGAGAAAAGTTTGCGACTGTACTTTTTACGCTACATGTTTGAGTGTGCGCTAGAGACAGAGCATTTGTTGACTTTGAACAAAATTCTTCAATTTACGTGTAATGAATTAGAATTACGAGAATTTACATTTCTCAAATGGTTTCCTAGATAAAAATCCTACCTACTTATATAAATTTTGTAGAATACTTCGTAAAATAAACACCTATTATTTATCATCAAAAACTTCGGGTATCAATAACGACAATAGGCTATTAGACAGTATGAATGTTCTTTATGTCATTTACATGAGTTTTAATAAACATAATAACAATAATATATCCAAAAATACAAAAATATGTTTTGACTTTTTGTATCTCGCGCCACATAATATTGTGAAACGATCCGGATTGACTAATGTCACAATGACGTCATACGCGCATCAGCACTTGTTGTTGTTCTATGTGTTCTCAAGTGTATTATCGATGTATTTATACAACCCGGTACAGCACACCACTTGTAAACCATTTTATTAGATAAACAACAAAAAATAACAGATAACTACAAACACCACTGCGGAACCGAAAATCGTTTATATTCTTGTGACGTCACTTACAAGGCGCGACGCCATATTGCTGAATAAAGCGTTTCGGCGGCTTATTTGAATTTTTATTTGCATGTTTCTTACGAAATACGTATTTAAAATAAAAAAAATACTTTCGGTGAACTTGAACAAATAGCCTATTGGCGCATCATAAACTTTTCACAATTTTTGCACCAAAATAAACGATAAAATATCTAAAACCAATATTTGAATCACAACCTACATAATATTTCCAGTAATCTGATATATAATTTCAATATAATCAATTACCGTTTTCTTTTAAAATTCATTTTTAAAAAGCACCAAACACGACACAAGTTCTTTTTTTTTATATATATAAATTACAAACTAGCGCTTGATTGCAATCCCGCCTGATGGTAAGCAGTGATGCAATCGTTGATGGTAAAGCGCGCTAGTTTATTAAGCCTACTCACTCAAAAGAACTGAGTAAATAGGAAGGAAGACGGCAGTTGAGCGCGGTGATGCAATGTTAAACCCAACAACACGACCAACGATGTTGCGCCAGAGGGATATTGATCTGGAGGACCTCCATAACCAAACTCCCGAGACAACAACATTTCGCGCATCGTACCCGGCACGTACATCGCAACACAACTGCTCAGACCCGTCCTCCGTACGGCTTCACCAGACATCATGCCGGAACATGATGAATCGCTTGGCGGCATGACTTTGTCAGTTCACCGGGTTTCAAATTTGGCGGACGATTTTTTCCGAACATGACCCCTGGTTGTACAATCAAAGTATCTGACATTGTCGAACTTGAAAATACCCCCTGGGGCTCCATCAAAAGAAAAACGGACCTGGAGGAGTTAGTGCAGTAAGTGTTGCTATGACACCACCATAGTCAGACTCTTATTAGACATGGTTAAGCAGAGTATGATATTTTTTTTTTTTGCAGTATTGGACACTTGGAACGGCCGCCCGTTCCAAGTGTCCAATACTGCGCGTGATTTGGACTGGGAGGATGGAGATGCGGCGATAAAGGAACACTACGACCATGTGAAGCGATGGGTCAGTGAGTTAACCTTTCTCCGTATACTCCCGTATCTGTAGGACGCCAGTTTCAGATGTGTGCTCTGGTAGCGCTGGTGCTGTTATTGTACAGGCTGCTGAAGCTAATCCTTCAGAGCCCGGACCTAGCGGTAGCCACGGGATACCAGTGCCGGCATCCGAAACAAAAGATGTTGTCCCGTCCGTGTCGGGTTGCACGGCAACATCTATACGGCTGGTTACAGATACGGTGAACGATGGTAGCGATTTGGATTCAGATTTTGACGATGAGTTTAATCTGGATGAAATCGCTGCTACCGGTGGTATGTCGACGACTATTCCGGATGACGAGGAATTGGATGAGCATACAACTCATATCGTAAATTCGATTGAGAGTGCAATGGACGACGTCATCGATCAAATGGTTGGCACCTCTATTGATTTCGAGTGGCGAGAGGACTTTGATAGTTTCCGGGGTTTAGCCGAAGTATTTTCGGGTCCTACCGTCGGGCCTATTGAAGACTATGATACGCCCTATGATGTCTTTACTGCTATTTGGGGTAAAGACATCATAGGGCATATAGTCACCGAAACAAATAGATATGCCAAACAGGTGATCGAAGCACAAACGGCAGCAGGTACATTGAAAACGTCATCTCGTCTTCATAAGTGGACTGACACTAATGAAGATGAGATGTACGTTTTCTTTTCAGTACTCATGTTTATGGGCTTGGACCCACGCACGTCCCAACATGAGTACTGGAAGTGTACTGGCTATCTCGAGATGCCCAAATTCCGAAAATTTATGCAATTTAACCGCTTCATATTGCTGAACAAATTTATTCATTTTGTGAACAATTCTGCAGGGAGCCAGGATTTGTCTCAAACTGAAAGAAATTTGCTTCCAGCAAAGTTGCAGAAACTTGCACCAATTATTCGGCATTTGAATAACAAGTTTTCAAGCTTGTACAATTTGAATCCCGGTATAGCCATTGACGAATCATTGACACTATTTAAGGGTCGCTTGTCTTGGATACAAGCGATCCGCTCGAAGTCTGCTCGCTTCGGCATGAAATCTTTCGAGCTTTGCGAGCCGAGGACGGGCTACCTGTATAAATTTGAAATTTATGCAGGTAAAGACGACAGTCAAAGTCATACTTCTGCTCCCAGTGTGGCTTTGGCCGAAAAGAGCGCTAGTGTCGTGATTGACCTACTGAAAGGCCTAGAGAATCGGGGTCACTGCGTAACGATGGACAAGTTTTATAATTCTCCAGCGTTAGCGCGGTACCTCAAATTTCTAGGCTTTGATTGCTTGGGAACGTTGCGTCCAAATCGCAAGCATTTACCAATTGAAGTCAAAAACGTTCCAAGGAATGTGGCCAGGGGTAGCATCATAGCTCGCCACTGCGGTGACGTTTCGTGTATTGTATGGAAAGACACCAAAGTGGTGACTAAGATCTCCACTTACCACACTCCAGAAACATTTGTAGGTCGGAAGGCTGGTAGGCCTCTTATCAAACCTGTTGTCGTTCATGACTACAACAACACAATGGGAGGGGTTGATCTTAAAGATCAAAAACTTTCTATGTATTTAATTGAAAGAAAAAGGTGCGTCAAGTGGTATATGAAAATGTTTAAGCGGTTGTTTAATGCAAGTGTATTGAACGCTTCCATTATTTTGTCTGCTTCTTTGAAACGTCGAAATATGCCTCCCATGACGCAACGTCAGTTCCGAGAACAGCTGGCCAATTCTCTTGTGGAGAATCATTTCCAATTTCCACAAGAAAATTTGCCATCGTCCGAGAAATTGACGAGGTTTAGGCGAGATATAATTCACGTTCCAAAGATCCAGCCCAGAAACAACTGCAAACGGTGTACAATTTGCTACCGGAAAGGTACAAGCAAAATGGTGACTACATATTGCATGACCTGTGATGAGTATATCTGCCTCGAAAGTTGTTGGTTAGATTGGCACTCTCTCCAAAAACTTCCAGGGGCAGATAAACATCGTCGAAACAGGCCACGCCGTGAGTAGTACCTATGCCATTTTGCATATGCCTTATATATTTTCATGTGCCTCCGGACGCATCTTCCTTCCCGTGTTGTATCATTCACCCTGAACCGAATTTATGATATGATCCGACAGGTTCAGCCAAAACTTCGTACAACTCAACAATCCAATGTCTTACAGATCGTATTGTCCCTTTTTCGTTGCATCAATGTCCTTTCCCACACCTCCAATCAATGACCGGTATCGTCGCTTAACACGGGCTGGGCTTCGCTACGCCTGGAGGATTCTCCTTTAGCGGCACTACAACTACCGCCATCTACTCAACTGAGGAAGAACTAAAATCACAAGTCCTACATCGCGCAAGCCAAGTTCCCCGCGACTTAGAACATATAACACAACATTCCGACAAGAACTGTCAGGCAGTAGCCAACCGGACACAACATCCGTCCGGTCGGAGGATCCTCACTTTTCCTTGAACGTCAGCGCAACCTTCGTTCCTGTAAGGTTTGAAGACTTCTTCACTCATACGCCTAAAGTGGTGACCCCGCCTTGAACGTCAGCGCAATCTTCGTTCCTTCAAGGTTTGAAGACTTCTTCACTCATACGCCTTCCTTGGCGACTCCGCAAGGATCATCACAGCCTTCGAGCAGCGTGAAGTCATCAGCATCTTCAGCATCACCTCTTCCTCAAGCTTTCTAGCAGCGAGTCATCCAGCCAGCCAGCTTCACATGGGCATACCTACCTGACCACCAGCATGTATATAATCTTGTGTCTGTTTGACTCTACAGCTATCTATTTTATTTATTTTTTTAATAGGTAGCTTAATTCAGTAATCTTAATTGTTTCTTGTTTGTAATGATGACTGTCAAAAGTTCCTTTTATTAGCCTTTTTTTTTTTTTCAAGGTTACATGATGCCCACTTCTAAACAAAAAAGACAAAATACATGTATTTACATCTTTGTCTCGTCTGTTTGCAATCCTAATTTATATAAATAAAAGTGTTTGTCAAAAACCTACTTATAGAATAAATATCTTTATTTTTGTAAATAAATTTATTTTTTTAAAGTTACGTATTTTTATTCCCAAAATCTTTCTTGAACAGACAGATATTATAATTATTTAAGTAGTACAATTGTGTTCACAAACAACAATATCATTAGTATAAAATACATTCAACAAGCTTTTTCATTAAAAATAATTAAACACGACATACCCGTCAAAATAAGTAGCCAGTTTTACCTGACTAAAACACTCACAGTGACTCCCACTACAAAGATATACCTACTGCCTATATGAAAATAACGTACTTACATGAATGCTAACATATATACTTAAGAGTGAGCTGTTATCTTAACTGGGTAATTTAGAAGAGTTGGTAATACCTACTTTTTTTTGGACAATCGTAGAAGAAACCAGCTGTATTAAAAATTTGATATACATGTTGATCGTCGCAAAAAATTACGCTTGAATTGGCAGTCATCACATGAAATGACGTAAAAAATGTTAGGGTATCCAACACATCCAAATCGAGCAAATAACCCATATACTTACAGGGATCCTTATAAAACGTTACACTACTTTTTTGGTAAATGATGTACCTACCTAATAACTGTCCATTACGGTCAATATAATCATCATATAAATACATCACATCTTATTGAACTACACCTAAAATATCTTTATCTACTCTCATATCAAAAAAATAAAAATATAAAACCAAAAAGAAGTTTATATTGACGTACTTTACCAATAGTATATCGAAAGGAAATTAAAAAATTAAATTATAACATTATTTCTCTAACAAAATAAGGTTATAATATTTTTTTTTTTTTTTCATTTCGGTACAAACCATAGACAGCCATTGATATAATAATAAACTAAGGTAGATAAGTCACTAGCGCATTGAACTTGAAGCGTACAAAATATCATCTTCTTCTTCTTCCTCAACCTATAGATGTCCACTGCTGGACAAAGGCCTCCCCCAAGGCTTTCCACAATGACCGGTCTTGTGCTGCCCGCATCCATCGGCTTCCCGCGACCTTCACCAGGTCATCGGTCCACCTTGTTGGGGGTCTCCCTACGATGCGTCTTCCAGTACGTGGCCGCCACTCCAGAACCTTGCTGCCCCATCGGCCATCGGTTCTACGAGCAATGTGCCCTGCCCACTGCTACTTAAGTTTAGCGACTCGCAGAGCTATGTCGGTGACTTTGGTTCTTCTGCGGATCTCCTCATTTCTGATTCGATCACGCAGAGAAACTCCTAGCATAGCTCTTTCCATTGCCCTTTGTGTGACTCTGAGCCTTCGTCTGAGGCCCATTGTGAGCGACCACGTTTCAGTTCCGCAAGTCATCACTGGCAACACACACTGGTCAAAGACTTTAGTCTTGAGATACTGTGGTTTCTTGGACGACGAGAAGATGTAGCGTAGCTTCCCGAACGCTGCCCAACCGAGCTGGATTCGCCGAGACACCTCTTTCTCGAAGTTGGACCTACCTAGTTGGACCTACCTAGTTGGACTTTCTGTCCCAGGTATATATACTCGTCAACAACTTCGAGTGCAGAGCAACCAACTACAATTGGAGTGGGTGCGACATGAGAGTTCGACATGATCTTCGTCTTATCCATGTTCATTTTTAGACCCACTTGTTGGGAAGCTCTGCTGAGGTCATTGAGCATTTTGCCCAAGTCTTCCAGGGTCTCAGCCATGCCCACGATATCATCTGCGAAACGGAGATTAGTGATGTACTCGCCGTTGATGTTGATGCCAAGTCCTTTCCAGTCCAGGAGCTTGAAGACATCTTCCAACGCAGCAGTGAACAATTTAGGAAATATGACATCTCCTTGTCTCACTCCACGCTGCAGTTGGATCGGTTTCGAGTCCTGATCCTGGAGACGGACTGACATGGTGGCGTTTTTGTACAAACACTTTATCACCTCAATGTATCGATGGTCAATTTTGCACCGCTGGAGAGACTGTAGCACCGCCCAAGTCTCAATCGAATCGAAGGCCTTCTCATAGTCCACAAACGCCAAGCATAGTGGTTTGTTATACTCCTCGGACTTCTGTATTACTTGCCGCAGCGTATGAATGTGGTCTATGGTGCTAAAGCCTTTTCGGAAGCCTGCTTGTTCAGGAGGCTGGAAGTCGTCAAACCTGCGAGCGAGACGATTCGTGATGACCCTAGAAAACAGCTTGTAGACATGGCTCAGGAGGGATATCGGTCTGTAGTTTTCAGGAGGGTATTGTCACCTTTTTTGAAAAACAAAACCACCACGCTCCTGTGCCACGCCTTAGGCGTTTCGCCTTTAAGAATGACGGAATTAAATAACTTCTGAAGCGCTCTAAGAACCGGTTTGCCACCCGCTTTCAGAAGCTCAGCCGTAATTCCATCATCTCCAGCCGCCTTATCGTTCTTGAGCTGTTTCAAGGCCATACCAATCTCGTACAGGCTGACGTCCGGGATATCGTCGGTGTAGTGTCGGGTTAGTCTAGCTCTAGAATCATTAGCCAGGCTTACAACAGGTGCGTGTGTTGATGTGTATAACTCTCCGTAGAATTTCTCCATCTGACCCAAAAGCTCGGGCTTGGAAGTGACGATCCTACCATCCCCAGTCTTCAGCTTCGCAAGTAGACTCTGTCCAACAGACAATTCTCGTGCGAATACTTTGGAGCCTTTGTTCCGCTCGATAGCCTCTTTAATACAATTTGTATTAAATTGGCGTATATCGTGAGTCAGAGACTTTGAGATCACAGACAGCCTCCGTGGCGTAGCGGTAGCGGACGCGGCCGCTGCGCAAGGTGGCGCGGGTTCGATCCCCGCACAGTGCAAGTATTTGTATGCATGAATATGAATATTTGCACTGGTCTGGTCGTGCCTCGGAAAGCACGTTAAGCCGTTGGTCCCGGTTGCTATACGAACATGTAGTGGCAGTCGTTACGGGTTGTTGGAGCCCTCAAAAATCCAACAATTGGTCTAACTGCAATGCTTCGATGTCGCCTTCGGGTTGTGGAGGTCAGACGGCAGTCGCTTCACGGAAAATGTCGAAGTTTAGCCATATCAGCAGTTGGACTGGTAAAGCGGACCCCAGACTCCAAAGCAGAAAAGGCTTCGGATGCGACTGGGATTAACGCTGGGATGATGATGATGAGAGACTTTGAGATCTGTCTGTTAAGGCATCTGATGCGCGAAGCGTCATCAGGGGATTTTAAGATCACCTCCCGTCTTTATTCCATTAGCCGGCGGGTGGGATCGGAGATCTTCTTCTGTCTTTTTGAACGGAGGGTTTTGTAGAACTTAGACCCTTCCGTTTGGAGAGTTTCCACAAACCTGTTGTTGTAGTCGTCCACATCTACGCATTCACTGAGGCATTCGAAGCGGTTTTGTAGTTCGATCTGAAAGCTCTCGGGGTTTTGGAGTTGTGTTGACGCTGGACGGAGCGTAGACTTCATAAGTCGAGAGCGTTCGAGCCTAACGTTGAGGTTCAAGATGCCTCTAACAATACGGTGATCACTCCCGGTTTTTACCGCATGGATCACGGAGACATCGTTGAACACTTGCCTTCTCGTTGACATTATGAAGTCTATCTCGTTTTTGGTCTGACCATCGGGGCTGAGCCAGGTCCACTTGCGGTGCAATGGTTTCCTGAAAAAAGAATTCATCACAAAGAGTCCTTCCCTTTCCATGAAATCCATTAGCATCTGACCTCTGGGATTCCGATTTCCAACTCCAAATTGCCCCACTTTCGTCTCGTCCGCCTCTCGCATGCCCAGTTTTGCGTTAAAGTCCCCCATGACAACGGTGTAGTGGGTTTTGGAGGAATGTATGGCTCTACTGACGTCCTCATACATAGCCTCCACCTCATCGTCAGAGTGTTTAGACGTCGGGGCGTAGACCTGTATAACCTTTAACGAATATCGTTTTGTTATTCTCAGTACAAGGTACGCCACCCGAGTCGAAAGGCTCCCGACTTTAACCACGCTGTTCACGAGGGACTTGTGGACAATAAACCCGACACCACCCTGGGACAGCTGGTCGCCTTCCCGGAAATAGAGCAGGTTGCCAGACTTCAGGATTATCGAGTCCTCTCCCTCTCTTCGGACTTCAGATAACCCCACAATGTCCCAGCGCAACCGGCTCAGTTCTTCCTCCAGTTCGACAATCTTCTCATCGGTCCGTAGTGTGCGCGTGTTAAATGTTGCCAGGGCCAAAGGTCGTCGTTTGTGATGGTAGCCGGACCTCTGCCGGAGATTCTTAGCACCCCTTGCTCCGCCGTAACCGAGTCCGCTACCGTAGACTGGAATAGCGGAGCTGCCGGGGACTAGGGGCCTGGGCTGTATCGTGTGCATCATTGGGGGGTTTGCCATAATCCCCACGCTTGGCAGGCGGGTTGGGGATCGCAGTGATTTGATATTACACAGGAGAAGCGCTGCTGCCCGCTTCCCTGGTGATTTCCCTTAGTCGCCTCTTACGACACCCACGGGAGGATATGGGTTGGTACAATTCTAGGCCCGGTACCACACGGGGCAAAATATCATATCTGTTTAATATTATATCAATGTAGACAGTACTATTTCATTTTTTATCTGTGGCTGCGCGCGCTTTGGCGCATGCAGGGTGCATATGTGTTAACATTTTGTATATTACAATTATGAAACTGAATAAATTGAGTTTAGCACTGAGATTAGATAAAGTAGTTTATGAAACTGTACATAATTAGGTAATGCACACTCGTGTGATACTATTAAAAAACTCGCTTCGCTCGTTTTTTAAACTCACACTCGTGCTTAATACCCCTCATTATGTAGCAGTATCATAAACTACTATTATGTTTAAGATAAATGAAGTTATTATTATACTAGCTTTCCGCCCGCGGCTTCGCCCGCGTGGAGTTCGGTTATATCGCGCTTTTTATATTTCCCTCGGGAACATCAAATTTTTCCGGGATAAAAGGTAGCCTATGTGCTTTCTCAGGGTCTAAAGATTGTTTGTGCCAAATTTCATCAAAATCGGTTGAGAGGTTTAAGCGGGAAAGCGTGACAGACAGACAGACAGAGTTACTTTCGCATTTATAATATTAGTATGGATTAGTATGGATTAATCAAATTTAATGCCCTGTAATATTTCGTACTCAGCATAATAAAAAATCACAGATACATAGGTACGCGTAATGGTTTGGATGATTATTTGTATATTTTGCATTTCTTATTTTTAGGGTTCCGTAGCCAAATGGCAAAAAAACGGAACCCTTATAAATTCGTCATGTCTGTCTGTCCGTATGTCACAGCCTTTTTTTTTCCAAAACTATAAGAGCTATACTGTTGAAGCTTGGTAGGTAGATGTGTTCTGTGTACCGCATTAAGATTTAGATGCAAAAATAAAAATAATAAATATTGGGGGCTGCCCATACTTAGAACTAAAACTCAAAAAAAGTTTTTTTTTTTTTTTTCAAACTATACAACGTGTAACAAAAAGGGTATATACATACCAAGGGCATGGCATCTTTAGATGATATCAAACGATATCGGAAGGGTTTGAACTCAAAATAAAATACTCAAAAAATTGGTACCAAATTTTCGGTTTCGTGTGTTTCTTAAAATAAAATCATAAGTTCAATAAATGATTATTATAAAGTTATTAGCCAATGTTGTGCAAAATAAATGCATGTAATCGTCGTTAGTTTAGATTATATGTTAGTTTGGACGGTAGTCTAATATGTAGTAGGTCTATGGGCTGTTGTAGTTTCAATTTATTTGAAGCTATAACAACCCATATATAATTTGTTTTTAGGTGTTTACAAAAGTCTTTATAAACAATATACATATATCTAAAAAGTGCAACACTTCTATTTAGATACTGACTGAGGGAGAAGAGTGGTCGCTCTTCATATACCAGCGACCATTCTTCAGAAGAAGACCCGGAGGCGTCGTACCCAGAGGTGCCGCTGCTACCGCCGCCATAGAGCGCACTGAGCGTCGCGTCCTCCACGCCCCTGCCAAAGCAAATCTTCCAGTGGACACAAGCAGGCTGCTACACAGACTACCGAAAGTCTGACCCTAGAGTGTCACTGCGGAAGTCACATTCCACTTGACTTTCTGCTCGAATCCCACATGGACCCTTCGTTTTCCACGAGGACATTGAACAGTACATTTACTATTGTGATTATCGTGCATTTTGTTCACCAAAAATGTATAAATCTGTGAGTATTGCAGATTAAGCTAGCGAAATCAAATATTTTAGTCTATAAGGGCCTTGATTTGAATAGATTCACTGTAGTGCAGACTTGTGTCGGGATAAATATCGAAATTGTTTCAATATCCGAAGAGCATTGTATTATAGAATCATTTTTACAAACTATAGTTATAAAATATTTGTATTACATGATCTGTGTGTGACTCAATGAGTCCTACATGTAAGAATATGAGGTGAGAGTGAGAGTTGTAAAAATAGTTTTAAAACAGTTAGAAGGCCTTAGGATTCAAACTTTCGAAAGCGCAAGTATTTCTTAATTCTGTATTTTTTTTTTTAAGCAGTGAATTGGCCCGATTCCCTTGAATTCACGAACTAAACTTTTTCTGTATCTTTAAGATAAACAAAGAAGGTAAATATTAGTTTAGACCTGTCAAATTAATTCGCGCGTAAATTTACGTATTTTTAGTAGCCATGTTTTATTAGTCTAAACTGTCATGGTGTAAACAAACAAAAGTAGCTTTTTTATCTTTTTTTTTTTTAATAATTATAAATTAGTGCTTGACTGCAATCCCGCCTGATGGTAAGCAGTGATGCAATCGTTGAGTGTAAAGCGCACTAGTTTATTAAGCCTATTCACTTAAAAAACTTAGGAATAGGAAGGATGACGGCAGTTGAGCGAGGTGATGCAATGTTAAACCCAAGACCAACACAACCAAATGATGCTGCGCTTGAGGGAGATTAATCTGGAGACTCCACGACCAAATTCCCGAGACAACAACATTTGGCGCATCGTACCCGCCACACATCGTAACACAACTGCTCAGACCCGCCCTCCGTACGGCTTCACCAGACATCATGCCGGAACACGACGAATCGCTTGGCGGCAAGACTTTGTCTGGTGGGTGGTAACTTCCGCCGGCAGCCGATGTTATGGCCTACCACCGAGAAAATTAATATAATGTATATTAATTATCTTCTGTCTTTTTTATAACGAAATAGAAGGAAGAAGAAGCACTTTAAAATTTAGTTTAGTATGTGAACGTGACAATCGGGGCTAATGTCGTGTAACGACTATCCATTTTCTTAATTAAAAACTAATTATCTATTGCTTTGCAAACTTATCATTTTAAATACAAATTAATTATAAAAGCCCTTATGACATGTTTTCATTTTGGTAATCCACACAAAACATAATAGGCATGATGACAGGGTTAAAAAATAATTATTTTAATTAGTCCGTCTTTTAGATAAGCATAAAATAATGGACACGTATTTTTTGTTTTAACAAAATAATAAGAATTGAGTGAGATATAACGCATTAAAGTTCAGGAGTGGGAGCTTATGACGTCACGTTTGAGTAAAATTTCTACCCAGAAGTGACGTCACGCAACATTTTGACGTGCCGTATCTTTGTTGTTATTTGTTTCTGGGAGAAAAGAAAAAATACGTGTCCAATATTTTTGGCTAATCTAAAAGACGGACTAATTACTTTTTTTTAGTCATCATGCCTATTCTAGCTTTTAATCGCGTCTTTCTCGAGTACGATTTGGTATGTAAAATTAATGTTAAACAGAATGCATGTTTCACTGACCAAATAAAAATGCTTTTTAAACAATATAATTGTATGTTGTTAAATCAAAATCATCTAAGACAAGTGTACCTGCGATGCCTATGTGTTGTAGAGACAGTGTGACTGACACAGACTGATTCAAGTCTAACAGTTTCAGCTAGGGAATGCAATCTTAATTACCCAGGTAGATTCAGTTTTTACTTTAAATTATTTTAAGATTTTATCGCTTCATCAGCCTCTACTCGTCCACTGCTGAACATAGGCCTCCTTCATGGCACGCCAACAAGCTCGATCCTGGGCAGTTCTCCGCCAGCCACTACCAACCACCTTTTTGATGTCGTCGCTCCGTCTCGCCCAAGGGCGTTCTACGCTACGTTTGCCGAGACGCGGTCTCCACTCGAGGACTCGTTTACCCCATCGGTTGTCGGTCCTGCGGCATATGTGACCCATTGCCATTTCAGCTTGCTAATCCTCTCAGCTATGTCGGTGACTCTGGTCCTCTGTCGGATCACCTCATTTCTGATGCGGTCCTTCAGAGAGATGTATATCATACCAACATAGCCCGCTCCTTAGCCGCTGAGCGGCTTTCAATTTATGAACTAGTCTGACCGTTCGTGTCCACGTCTCGGCTCCGTAAGTCATGACGGGTAGGACGCACTGGTTGAAGATTTTAGTCTTCAAACATTGGGGTATGGGCGACGAAAATACCCGACGAAGTTTACCAAATGCTGCCCATCCCAGCTGGATCCTTCTATTTGCCTCCTCGAAGTTCTTTTTCCCTAATTGCAACGTTTGCCCGAGGTATACATATACACATATTCTGAAACAAGTTTTATCACTTATAAGCACATTAATTCAAAGAGTAGGCGAAATATTGGTCGCGGATATTTATTCGGCAGACATGGGCGTACCTTTCAGCTGCCCTCCTCGCAGAACATGTATGAACTCCTCTAATTACTAAACGAAAGTATAAACGAGAACTAATCTCTAACTTTTAAATAAACCACGCAGTAGACATTGACAAACAGTATGATGTAATAGGCTATTTGACAGATTTATAATTTCCATCTTGAATTACTTGGTTGCGGTTAAGAAGATCACAGAAAGTATTTTTTTTTTTAATTTTAAATACGTATTTCGTAAGAAACATGTAAATAAAAATTCAAATAAGCCGCCAAAACGCTTTATTCAGCAATATGGCGTTGCGCCTGGTAAGTGACGTCACAACTTTGTAAACGATTTTCGGTTCTGCAGTGGTGTTTGTATTTATCTGTTATGTGTTGTTGTTTATCTAGAAAAATGGTTTACAAGTGGTGTGCTGTACCGGGTTGTACAAATACATCGATAAAACACCTGAGAAAACATAGAACAACAACAAGTGCTGATGCGCGTATGACGTCATCGTGACATTAGCCAATCCGGATCGTTTCACAATATGTGGCGCGAAATACAAAAAATCAAACATATTTTTATGTTTTTGGATATTGTTATTATTTTTTATTAAAACTAATGTAAATGACATAAAGAACCCTCATTTTATGCATTTAAAGCAAATGATCACAAAACAAAATTCATACTGTCAAATAGCCTATTGCCAAAAAACCGCGTTTAACTATAGCGCACAAAGATTACTCACTCTTAAAAACTTTGACTTGCCAACGGGCGCTAGGCCTGACTTGCCCTGGGCCAGAAGCTGGGGACGCTCATGTCTGCAGAAGATTTAGCACGCGAGGTCTCAACTAGAGATTGCATTCCCTAGTTTCGCCTGTATATAGCATCATTTATTTAGCCTAAATGTTGATATGAGCTGGTGTCACCTAGACGACCGTGAGATTAGTATCAGCCTATTGTTATTATTCGATTTGTACTCATCTAAACCAGTTTATATGAAATTGGAACTGAAAATGTTTACCAATTTATTTAATACTACACCTTGCAACTGCTCACGACATGACAGTTGAAATGTAAATATGTAGTACTTATTTAAACCAAAATATTAATTTAATAATTGTATTATTGATAAAAAGCTTTTATTGTTGACGTGAGTCATCCTGTATGAAATTACTATCATAACTGTTAAGGAATTTATTCATTCATGCAACTTGTTGATATGGATGTGAATATATTGGCTGTATGTCCAGCCATCTTACGAAAACTTTAAAAACTCAAATGCTCTTAACTCTTTTACTTATATAAAGTTGGTTTACTTAACTTTCGCATAACTTAATTTAATAATAAACTCATGACAATATTCCCTTTGAATATTGGTTAATTATTACCAAGTTTATGTTGGTTGTATTTGCCTTGGCAACAGTGATGTTTCTATATAAAAGCTTTGATTAGCCTTTTGAACATTTTGTTACTGTTCAAATTCATTAAATCTTCGATCTACTGATTTATGTATTCAAATTAATCATTTCTCAGAAGCCTAAACCATTGCTGAGTCAACACTACTAATACTACCGAATAATATTAATTTTCCTAACGTCACTGAGAATGTTTCTAATTTATTTATATCTAAGGCGTAATTTAATAATGTGTAATTGTATTATAATATTGAGGTGGTTATCAACATTGTACACCATAATGCGATAAGAATTTAAGAATGTTAGGATAAGGTATTGTCATTCAATAATAAATGTAAATATTGTCCTACTGCATTTTAATAGTATATTATTCACACCTGCTATTCTCCACTATTCATATTAGCAAAATACCAACAATTAAACAAGTATGGCTGAGGACCAGCGGCGACCGACTTGGGACGGAATAATCATATTCTTTCAACGTGACTATCAAAGCTTCAACCATAAAATTAAACCCGAATGCAGGAAGTTATAAAACAACAGAAAAAGTAGTACGAAGCTATTTGAACAGAGTTTTATATTACTGCGGCGGCAGTTGGCGAGGTACAGTAACAAAACTAAACGGCGACGACCTCCGTCGCAATGTTTAATTGTCGGATAATTATTGTAATGAATGGGCGGCTGTGCTGATGCCGCCTCAAACGCTACAACAATCATTATCTATTCACTCGGTGGATCAATCCAAGATAGCAGTCTGTGGCGACGCCGATCGTACTGTTGTGTATGTAGTATGAACGCGCCCTTCGCACATTTTTATGCCGCCCGCCTCATAAACTGCGACCTCCCCCTCGCACTCGCGTGGTGCAACGCTCTGCGTCTCGCTCGCTCACGTACTGGCTCAGAGGGGACACGTAGCTTTGCTCGCTCGAAGCCAGTTCCGCGGTCGTCCGCCGACTCTTAGCGGCGCTGACGTGCGTTACGATCTTACGACAATTTTGTGTTTCTACTGTGAAATCACTAGTGTTATTTGTTTATATTTTATAACATAGCCCAAGGATTGAACCACATCGCTTACTGGATCTGCCGATAGCAGTGTAGTGTACTGTACGTGTTTGTGTGAAAGCTGAAGCGAATACTATTGTGAAACGGGTCGGCCGTGCTCGGTTATGTGCTGAATGGTGATTAAAAGTAATTTACTTTGCTTTTACGGTGTTGAGGGTCGGTGCGTATCGATCGTATATTGAAAGACAAAGCGGTGGATTGTTATTGTGGCGTGGAGGAGGCCGCTGCAGCTATAGGTGAGTGATGATGAGTGTTTTCGATTCATAGTTGCATTGGTTCGGTCCAGCCATGTAAGTTAACGTAGACGGCCGGCGCGAGGATGCGGCGGCTCGGCCAACATCGAGCTACAGACTGGCTATAACCAGTAAACTAACGACCGGATTAAACGTGAGTAAATAACCCTTGGGCAGGTAACTTTCTTTATAACAAAAACGGTGAGTTATACATATTATAAAACACTGTCAATCTGATACTAAACCTTCACAAGTAAGTCATAATCAAGGTGTTCATACGGTTCCCTTTGCTAGAGAGCACGTGCTTTGAAACTTTGTGGGAATATTTATTGTATATACTAAAGATGTGACATAACTTGAGGCAAACATGTAAGTACTTATAACACACAATACATATTATTGTTCCTAATGACCTCTAGTAGAAAACGGTAAAGTAAAGTTCAGCACTTCAGCTTATTCACTTCTCCAATCAATTTTGTAGTACGTACCTAGGTAGGTACAGTCAATCGCGAGTCAGTGGCAACACTGGAACTACGAAACTCGCCCTTACTTGCCACGAAATTTAAAGGGTTGTCAATGTCAAAATATAATAATTTTAGTGAAAACAGTTGTTACTAGCTGCGCCTCGCGGTTTCACCCGCGTAGGTTTCGACAGTTTTATTTTAATATGTTCCGCTCCTATTAGTCGCAGCGTGATGTTATATAGTCTAAAGCCTTTCTGGATTAATGAGCTATCCAACGCAAAAAATATTTTTCAGATCGGACCGGTAGTTCCTGAGATTAGCGCGTTCAAACAAACATACAAACTCTTCAACTTTATATATTAGTATAGATTAGCGCAGTATTTATTTTAGCAAACTGCTCTTGTACGGTCGACAGCAGGTCAAGCTACCCTAAACTGTCAAATATTCCCAATCAATCTTGAATCTTAATGCTTTAGCAATAAAGTTGAAAAATCTAATATAAAGAAATATGACAGATGTAGTAGTTTAAAGTGCTGTCGTCTGTAAAGTCAGCCGGTTGTCCATAATAGCAAACAGCGTATTTATTTCGCACCCCTACTGCCGATTTTCGTTGTTCAACAGTTACATCGGTAAACTGTTGAACAAAGAAAATGGGCTGTACGAGACTGTACCACTTAAAATATTCTCACTAATCTACATAAATACTTTTCAGCCTACTGCTAGCTTCCATTAGTTTAATTCACTAGCACTAATATGTCAACACTTGGAAACTTCCAATAATAAAGATTTTTCGTGGAATAACGAAATACGACACATTGCAAAACCTCTAAAAAAAAAACCTTGTGCGTAGCAACGTAAAATTACATTCTTAAGCATACATAGATACTAATAATTATGCTCGTGACTATACATATGAGCATAACTCTTATTAATTTTTCTGTCACATATAATAATAATATTTTTATAATACATTTGTAATTTTAATAAGATTTACCTACAGATTTATATTCTTACTGAAATGGTTAAAAAATTAGTAACTTTATGGTTTACACGAATAATTTTCATTCGTACAGAAACCTATTTTTTTTTTAATTGTCAACATAGTCTGTTATCAATAGCGTTGACGCAACGAAACTGCATCTGATCCACGGAGTACATTATACTATAATCTGATCCGTTGTCGTGTACCTACGTAGGTAGGCTCGCCGATGTGAACAACGCCTAATAGCTTCACATTCTGAGTGAGTAAATGCCCTTCCCTAATGGGATAATGGCGGGCGGCCTGCTCGCCGCGTTCAAAATATGTATTTATAAAGCGGCCGAATCGCGTCATGTCAACAACCATCCGACTGTTTGCTTTCCCATTTAGTTTAGACGCACTGATTCGGCGAGGGAGCCGATAAACCATGCTTCGACAATCACAAATGGCTTAGACTTGTATGGCAAGGGACATGCGGGCCATTCATGTAGCTTTAATGTCCAAAAGTTGTGTTTCTAATAATTAATACTTAGGCATAATAAACATTACTGCGAAAGTAAGTTAAATTGTGTGGATTTTAATCCAAGCCAAAAGTACAGCCTAAATTTTCATCAAAACTAGTAAATTATCCTAAACAACTTTAAGGCAACAGGCCACCTCACAGAATCTCTATAAAACATTAAAGCGACGATTCACAAAGGGACATTGAAGTGCCTCGAGAGCCCTAAACTAAGTTGTCGAGCTCAATGGCACTTAAGAATGATAAGTAAACACCCACTACCTACCTTCTTGAAAGATGTAACAAAACAGATTTATGTAAACAAAGACATTTACGTGTTTTCACCCCACTCGATGGGGTGATAAAAAAACAACGAGGGTGTGTCGGTGACGACAAACTGACCAACATACCGGACACACCGCATGCTATACGCGGCTCGAATACTTATCTGCAGTTTTCTCATTTCCTTTTGCAATAAACTGGCTTCACCGCAGCACTTACGCATCAATAAACCAAGCTCTGATATTTATTTCTAACTTGAAACTTCCAAATAAACGTCAAAAACCAATAAAATTAAACTTTACAATTAGTTACTTCATCGGAACGTATTTTCGCTTGAAATTAATAAACGCGGCACAACATTTCAGTATCGTTTACGATCAAACAAAACTAATGACAAATTGCTTTTCAAAAGCGTGTTTTACGAAGTCGCGCGCGTGCTTGCTAATGCTAATAGAAAACCGGATTTATTATGACCATAATACCACTATCTGTGTTTGCCGGCTCTAGTAAGGGTAATGCATAGCTTTGAGTAACTCTATTCTAAACACGCCCTAACAATGTCTCGTTATAAACTTTTATGAGAATATCAAAAAATATTGGCGAGAAAAGTTAACAGTTAGTACTTGTAGGTAGGTAAGTACTATTTATTCTGTGCAACATTGAAGTAATTTGAATATGTATTTAGTTAGTAATTTTAATACAGTTGAATATTGACTCCATAGTAAGTATAAAAATATACATACGTGCTCGCTAGGTATGTAGGTACTACGTAATGCAAAAATATTATAAAAATCGATTTTTCACACACCAAATGTTGTTAAGGTGTAACTGTACAGTCTCATTTCCACGGTTGTAACAAATTATTTGGAACAATGAACTATTCACGACGAGGCAAGTGGTAAGTTGAGCAAATGTTTTAAACATTGTCGCTCGTTAGTGGTGTTCGTGGCATGCTCTTTGCGTCCAATTTGTTAGTTTTTTGGACGCTTGCAGCGCCGCGGGAGCCGCTGCGGGCGGTCCGCGAAACAGTGCTCGCTTTGTGCACGAACTACGTTGTTCCCTTTCATGGCATTGGTTATTGTACACAGTACTTATTGCCTTGCTCTTTGTGGCACGAATATTGTACAGGAATAGAATTGCGATAGCCCGCAAGCTATTCCAACATGCCTCTATTATTGTTCACTTGTTTAACACTCCTATCTACCAAAATTATAGCTAACTGCACAATCTATATTTCTTTAGCCTTAGTAAAAGCAATATTATCATCGGCGTTTATCAGTTGTAACGGTCTTCGGCGAGATTGGATAATGATATCGGCCACGGACTGTGTAGGTATTAATTTAATAAATTGTTAACTAAACCGTTATCTATTCTGTAGTCAATCGTGGGGGCTGCTGCCTGTTCGATCAGAGCAGCACTCTATTAAAATCACACTTGATTAAATCTCAGCGCGGTTTAATTGAACACTCCAGCCGTGGTATGCACGCCTGGTACACGATGCACAACACAACACAAGCCGGGGCCGCCGAACGAGAACGCTCCGACGACGTCTTTATTTCTTTTTGTACTTTCATCTCTCGTCCGATTCGTTTTCGTATTTTTTCCTTTGTCCCTTTTGTTGGATTTTTCATATCCTTCTGTTTTCCGGGTGGATTAATTTTAATTTGAATTCAAAGACTTCTTCAAATACTTGCGCTTTTTATTTCCTCTGAATATTTTATGTTGGAAAGTTATCAACTCATCAAATATCTTGTAAAGTGGTTGGGTATTATTTTTTCGTGGCGAACGTACACGATCTTACACGATAGATAGAATATTTATCGCTGGGGTCGCGGGATCACGGCGCGCCGCCGCCCACTGGCAATTTGCCGTCCGCCCGCGGCGCGCCGCTCGCAGGCTCACTCACAGCTCGCTGTAAGACATGTTCTCAAACTAAACGCTATGCTAATGTAATGGGGCTCCATTTGATCACAGCCCACGGCTAATTTCAAATTTTCAATGAGACGTCTGTGGCAGCAACTTTATTAGGTGATTAGTTTTATTATTAAAGCGATATAACCACGGGAAGGGTTAACGTCAAACTTAATCATTTTATTGTTGCGCAATTTTAATGACTGCTTGCTGTTCAAGATGTTAATCAACTAATGTGATAAAGGTTTCCTTACTTGTATCGTGATACCTTTTAGTAAATGAGCGATAATATTCGTGACTCGTGTTTTAACGAGTCCCACACACAGTGCCTTTGATTTCGGGTCAACGTACCTGCGGAAACTATAATGGATCTTCCCGGAAACACCGCTCCTACTAGTCATACATTCCATTGACAATGTCATTGTGTGTGTCGTGTGTGACGTAGTCGTCTATGAGTAGCGTTTCTACTGCAGTTAAATCAATAGGCAGTGTTGAACTTCCGATTTGTCTATAGCATATTAATTTACTAGCGACCCGCCCCGGCTTCGCACGGGTGCAATGCTGATACTAAATACACTACAGAAAAACTGTGAGCGTATAAAAAACATAGCGGCCTGTAACCCCGGCTGGCCCTTCCTGCCCGCAATTTTTAAATCAAAATATTCATTTAAATCATATACTGCAAAAGGGACAATATAGATCTATATTAAATCAACAATTTATATAAGGCATTAAATTGGATAAGAATTAATGCCGTATTGGTTAAAATCGCTTCGAAAATTAGCCGGTGTTTGTCGTAAAAGTAAACTAAAAAATATTATTGTGGAATATCCATAAAAGATAGACATATACTTACCATCGCGGACTTTTTTGTAGACCTTTTCAATGTGTACAATATTTAGTACATTATTTTGAGAAATCTCGAAGGGTTCAGCCTGCGTTTCACTGCAAACGCGGAAAAAAATTAATTATTTACGACATCACATTAGAAACCTCAAATATAATAGTATTTCTCCACAATTTAATGGATGTTATACGCATAAACCTTCCTCTTTAATCACTCTATCTATTAAAAAAACCGCATCAAAATCCGTTGCGGAGATTTAAAGATTTAATCATACAATGGGACATAGGGAAAGAAAAGTGACTGTGAAGTTCGGCAAATTCGCAGTTTTGATATTCTCGTTAAGAAAAAGATAATAATCAGTAACGAATCAACGTTTATTATTATCACGATTGCGCGCTATTTCGTATGACAGCCGATCAACCGACAATCTTGTTTATGTTTAACTATTTATGCAACGTCTTAACTGGCATGTTTAACACTCAATTCACGTCTGTTTCTCAACCAGGTTATGTCTTTTCGCTCGGTGAAACCGGTATAATGTAAGTCGGAGTGAGCCTCGCATGTGTGGAGTAGGTAGCCGGATCGTAAATCACTGAACGCGGCGGTAATGCGTAGATAAGAGCTCTCTCATTTGTTTTCCCATTTCCCCAGAGAAATTTCTTAGCGACGTAACGAGCAATTACCCCGGGTTCACGCGAATTCCTAGTGTTCTTACATTTTTATAAAGTTCGGTAAACATAAAGCTTTATTCTATAACTATAACGCAAAACATATCAGGTACCTATTCAAAGATTTGTCATCTCCGTCGACGTTAACTTTCGCGGAAACAACGGCGACGCTGTGATTTGTTCGTTTGTCGTTTTCTAAATTCCATTGAATGATGGAATAGATTGTACTTACTTATTTATAAAGTTATACCACAGGCAGCTGTTTTGTTAATATGTATTATTAGGAATTGGGCATCAAACCTTATACATAGGTATTATAGATATAGGTAATTTGGTCGACGAACACAGCACCGACACCAGGCAGAGCACGCCATCTCGCTTGATTAAGCCCAATTCCCGCTTCACGCGATTATACTGTCGCGATTTACGGATAACCCCGCCATTTTGAGAGAGACGCCTCTTTCATTAGCATGCCATGAATTGCCATGCCATTTCCATGTTCGAAAGCTTAATGACCACGTCCGAGGATGAATTTAATCGTCGAGTCGCATTATGAGTACCGGCTTTAGTAAATTACAAATGTTCAATTACGGCAAAAATATTGCGCCTCTTTCATCAGATCTCAGAACGTGTTTAAAACCTGTTCAGGTCAATAGTCATAAAAATGAGCTGTAAACTCATTTCAGTAGACGACCAAATGTCTAATTGAATACCAGAGTCACAGACTACATTGTAGTTAATGATACATAAGTGCAGTAAGTAATACAAACAAGGGCTTGTCCAATGTCCAGAGATTGCTGCGATAACACGCCTGCTTATCGTGAATACAAGATTATAATTTCTGTTCCGATTTAGCCCTCGAAGGAACGTTTTGCGCTTGGAAAATAAACTCATCGTTGCAAGATTGCCATAAAAACTTTTACTTCTTAACTGGTACAAAACAAAATCCAAAATCGAAGTCATTGTTTTAAATTCACATGACATGACATAATAATAATGCGAAAGTCCTTCAGACAATTTTCCAGGAGAAAATCTAACTGATGCTTCTAAAGTAATGAAAATGAAGTGCCATTTCATAAACATTGATGTAAATAAAATAATATGCTATCATAAAAGAAATCCCATTAACAAACGTTCAATTCAGAACTGTAAAAACCACACAAACAACCAATCGACTGACATTACCTACTCGTAAGTACTTACAATGCGACATCAATCAAGGGAAAAATATTATTTACGTTGTCTTTTTAAATTATCGGGGTACATAGATATTTTAGTAGAGTACCTATACCTTTAATGTAGGTAGGTATAATAAATAATAGGTACCTACCGTAAGCGATAAGTTTCCGATCGAATTGTAATAAAATCGAATCAAAATCAATCAAGCACAGCGATCGGCGGTACCAAGGCAGCATAGGCGCGCAGAGCGAGACGACACGAAGGTCGACGTTGAAACCAGTTTAGCTGGACGCGGCCGCAAGGTGCCGCGGGCCAGGTTAAGTGCACTGTATTAGCATCATCGCCCGCCCTTTCATGTCTGCTTATCTCCTGGTCTAGGCGATCTAAATGGGCCTATTGAATTGTATCGTGGGCCTACAGCGGGATAGTTTATTTATAAAAATGCCATCAACCTTTTTGTATAAAAAATGTTCGTGAAAATGGTAAAAGAAAACGAAACGGATTTCGTTTTTATTAAGTAGGTTGATGCCGAATAATTTCAACGTAATACCTATTGTTAAAAATAATCTAATCTTCGATTTACAATCTTCGTGATTTGGTACTCGAATTTAAATGACCACTGAAAACAATAAATCCACTTTTTTATAACATAGGTAAATAATAAAGCAACCATTCCATTCATTATACATTTGAGTACTTTTACTAATTATTTTAAACGTGAAATTGTTTCTAATAGGGATAAAACTACAATAAGTGACAATAATAATAGTGGTCTAATCTATTAGTGAGCGTGTTTCATAACCTCTAACAAGATAATGGCCCTCCACAACAATATACTTAGGTAGGTATCTAGCTGAAGTTAGTTTCTACTTTACACTACAAATACTCAAATGCAGCACTTCTACGTACCTATGGCGTGAATTACCTCTGTTAGCTAATTCTTGTGTTACATTAGGCTTTGTACGATCACGATCATTATACCTAGTTTAAGCAGGTATTGTTTGTAACTTCGCTCTTCAGCGAAAATAGGGACAGATGCGAGGGTGGAAATGATGATGTCAGGTAGCAGCCGGTCGTTGCCTACTGACCCGAAAAATAACCGATGTAAAACCCTTTATTAATTAACGCGTAAAATTACGTTATGACAAACATAAACCTCGCAAAACGTCTATATTTTTATCCGAAGTTACTTTTCATGCCACTTTTCTCCATGTTTATTTTATAACAAAGAATCAGAAGAGAGTCGGAATGTAATATACATAATTGCATATAGTTAATACATTTTGGTTTAGTATCAAATTGTATTAGGTACTTATTGTGTGAAAATGTTATCATAGCATCTTTTCAGAATCGTAGTGATCGTAAATTGACCGCCTGAAAGCGACAGGGTTCATGTTACGTAAACAATTCTAAACGTTTATTCTTTAACATTTCGCAGAAATAACGCTGTATTTCACAGAAAATTGCTTTATTGTGTTTACAAAGTAAGCGTACACATGTCACTGTGCTTATTTATTTGTACTTACATAACAAAGCCGCGTTACGTTCTGTTCTCATATAACTTGAATACATACTTACGTTTAGATTCGTACCTATAGCATAAGCATCTACATGATAACAAGGGTTATCCACTTGTACTTATTAAGAGTTGCTCAGAGTGTTGGACATTAAAATTGAATGCTTTACTCGCCCATTACCATTTTTATGACAACGCTATTGTCATAGAATAAAGAGAGGGAAGTACGTTATCTTCATATAAGCCCCGCACGATGATATTGCGATGGAACCTTGTCACAATAACAGCGTTGTGACGTCATCTGTCACACAAAAGGACAGCTAGCAAAAGAATGTTAAATACAAAATTAATATTAGGGTTAAGGGTTTATTTGTATTATATAATTTTATTACACTCTTTATAAAGAATGTATGTATAAATTAATATTAGGGTTAAGGGTTTATTTGTATTTTGTAATTTTATTATACATACACTCTTTATAAAGATTGTAATAAAATTGTAAAAAAAAAACCTTAACCCTAATATTAATTTTGCATATAACATTCTTTCGTAGGTATACCTACTCACCCATATTCTTACAAACAAACTTTCATTATTAAAAATTTCAAGGAAATAATTTTTGTAGACGTAAGAAAAATATACTTATTCGTATATCTTTCTTACATGTATACTATTTTTTTCTAACTACATTTCTGTTAATTTGCGAGCTGGAATTGAACCAGAGTCCACTGTGTAGTAGTCATGTTTTAATTACTACCTACATCTATCAGCTTATAAATAAAACCAGGATAATATGTAAAAAAATATATATAGTCTTCCGAATCAGAACTGCTTTCTGTGTCTGTCGTTTCCGATTCACTGTCGTCGCCGTATTTATGACAAATAACTCGTCAGTTATTCGATCTTTATTCCAATATTCCTCTTCAAGCCGTTTAACATGATTGACTTCCTTTCGCCAGTCATCTGGAGTTATTGACTCCGACGCCTCCAACGTCAGAGCTTCAATGCGACTTTCCAACTGCTACACATTCTTTTCTGACACCCTCGTCTTTACCAGGTTCCAGATGTACTCAATGGGGTTGAGGTCGCAGTTGTAAGGTGGTAATCTAACGACTTCATGGCCATTGCCAGCTAATAAATGTCAATTTTATAATTTTTCGGCGGTCTGTGCCGTTTAATTAATGAATACAGTTCAGGTTTTGTACTGTCGTTGGGAAAGTCGATGTTGTGAGCTTGTAGCCACTCAACAATCAACTGTTTTTTATTGTTCATACTTGGTGGCCTATTCTCATCCCTGCTGTGATAAGGGGCGTTGTCCATCACAATTTTGGAGTTGCGTGGTATGTTGGGTACTAATTTTTCTGTAAGCCACTTGGTGAAATTCTCAGCATTCATTTGATCATAGTAATCCCCCGTTTTAGTATCTGCTTTAAACATTAAAAGGACATTGTCAACAAAACCGCTTTAACTTCTTTATCCATCGGCGGCCGCAACAATCAACTGTTTTTTATTGTTCATACTTGGTGGCCTATTCTCATCCCTACTGTGATAAGGGGCGTTGTCCATCACAATTTTGGAGTTGCGTGGTATGTTGGGTACTAATTTTTCTGTAAGCCACTTGGTGAAATGCTCAGCATTCATTTGATCATAGTAATCCCCCGTTTTGGTATCTGCTTTAAATATTAAAAGGGCATTGTCAACAAAACCGCTTTAACTTCTTTATCCATCGGCGGCCGGGGCTGTCGTTCCATCTCACTCCATCGGTTGCTGTTTGCCAACATTTTTCTACCGTGTAGTGTGCGTGTATCCACGTTTCGTCGAGATAAATAACGGGTCTTTTGTCTTTTATTTTTCACCAAGCGAGTAATTTTCTTTCATACGTCGTAAATATTTAGCCCTCCACGCTTGAATTTGGGGTCTTTAAATTGGAGCCAGTCTTTTTTGGATGCATCGTTTAAATTGGTAGCCTAAATCACATTTAATTATTTTTCTTAATGTAGTTTCACTACCAGTATAATTAAGGTCTACTTTTGAAGCCGCCAAGATTTTGCGCATTGTGGGTATTTCTCTCCTCACCGTATACATTGAATCTATAATATTTCTTAAAGCTGTTAAGGAAAACCCGTCGAAATATTTCTTCTTTTGTCTTTTTCCTTTAGTAGTTCTCATTTTGCTGCCACTGGCTGTTGCTGACTCATGCACTCGTATCAATTTCGTCACAGTATTTTTTGCAACGCCTGTGGCACATGCCACACACTCCGTGACTTTGATAGAATTTTGCAAAATATTTTTAATAACTATAATAATATATATTTAGTATTAAAATGTCCGACGCACTTTTTAAAGCACGGTTTATACTTTCAAGAACTAACTTACAGTCCTCTTTCTCTTTAACAAAACAATTGTCCACTTTAATTATAATTTCACGAGCACGACTATTAATTAATTTCTTACTCATTTTAACGAGTAACAGCTAACAAAACTAAACAACAAAACTCTAGAACAACAATAAAACAGGATAACAAAAACAAAAAGCTAACAAAAATATTCGATGTGCGTAAGTAGGTAAGCGCGGACTGAACTTGCGAACGGTACCGACAGTGCGAGTTCGACTACGTCACCAAGATGGCCGCCAATCGCAATATCATCGTGCGGGGCTTAATACAAACGGACCGCGCGCGGCTTGTATGTGTGCGCCATAGTATCTATGCGTCGCCGCACGCACACCTAAACACAATATTAGAGTGCGGCCTATGACTGCGCTAGTCGCGGCTAGCACGGAACGAGGTTCGCGCGTCACGGCTTTTCGGCACATTAGCTTTTAAAAAATGATCACATAAACTGCAAAGTTGGTATGTCTATTTATGAACAAATAAAAGACTTATATTTTTCAAATTATATTTCTAAAAGTTATTTACAAGGATACGGATATATTACACATTAAAGTTTAATAACAACGCGTTTCGTAATAGTCGAAACCGAAGAAAGTAGGTATTTTTCTGTAGCTAATTTGTAATTTTGTATTAAATGTGTGATTCAATAGATGTTATGTTTGTATTATTTATATTTGTATTAATTAAAAATAAAAATAAATATGGTTCTTTATGTGTACAAAACTAAAAATAAAAATTACAAAAAAAAAAACTGACTAGTATATGTAAACTAAATACTAAGCAAATAATTGAAACATAAGCTCTTAGTGACTAACAGCTTATGTTTCAATTATTTACAAATATTTATAGACTAAAACTTAGTCTATAAATATTTGTTAGCGGTTTGGGCGACAACCGTAACCGACGAAGCGCGGACAGTCGTCAACCCTAAGACAGTAGGCAATTAAATCGCGGATTGGGTCGCAGATAACCTACTTCCCCTCTTTATTCTATGCTATTGTAGTCGGTAATAAAAGTACATGTCTAACTACTAATATTCTCTTAAATACACCAAGGCGACATAAGACTGTTTATAAAATATAAATCTAATGTAATTTAATAAAAGTTCTGAACATAAATCTGATCCATTAAAATGCGGAGAACACCTGAAAATAATATAGGTGATCTCCTTTGTTTAATTTACCGGTACAACCGACGAAATCTGGAGGCGCGAGGGTAGCTACGGTTTCCATAACAACACGCGCCTGGTGGTTGTCCCCCCTGCCTGCCCCCCGCGCAGTATCGATCCTGGCGCCCCGCGCTTCCCCTCCCCACTCCAAATCAAATTACAGGAGCACGAGCAGGCGAGCGCTGAGCGGAGCGGAGCGGCGCGAGCGAGATCCGTCCGCGCGCCGCACGCTCGCCTCCACTGAATCAACTTTGTATTGCCGTAATAGTATTTTAATTCTATTGGCGCGCTTTTCACTGCGGTCCCAATAAATAGCTTGTTTGCAAATTTGTACCTACACGTCACGACGACGTTGGGGGCGATTTAGCATGATTTGATCGAACGATATTTGAACATCCTTTAAAACCTTTTAATTGATTACCTACTTAGTTACGTTTTAAGTTTAGTTTGGAAGTGGCCTTACTTCTTGGTAGGTACTTTTAATTTATACGGCCTAAGTACGGGATTATCTAATCATCGCTGTAATTTCGGCATTTATATCTCTGAGAATCACGTTTCTCTCTGTCGTGACTGATAAAAGGTGTCAATTGCCAATAATTATTGTCTAAACTTATTCTTAGAAGTACTTACGTGTTTATAAGGAAAATGCATGTAATGTAAAATATAACGTTTGAAGTAAGTATAATAAGTCTAGAAAAAAGGATCAACAACCTTCTGAACATAAACAAAATTCTATTTCAATCGAATGGCTGCAATACGGTCGACGTCGATTGGTTCCGCTTTACACAACAATCGGACACTGATTCTAAAGTTCTAGCTCGTATTGCCAACAAATTAGAGCTGTTATTCACTTCAGAGCACGTAATGAATAACTCGCTATTTAAATAGTTCAGTGATTTATTCGCGACGTGGAATGTGTGACAGAACTAAAACAAATACGTTGAGAAATTTTATAGCGATCAGCAATAAAATCGATTATCGTATCGAATCGCTCACGGCCGATGGGAGATGGGACCGCAGCCGCGCGGGGACATTTTAATGAGGGAATGCCATGATGCCGACTCGAGTAAACCAAACGGGACATTTGTCTCTCCCCGAATAATGGAAAAGCGCTGAAAGGATATTTATCAAAACCGACGGAGCTCTTCGCTGGTTTATTTTATTTGCGATATTGTCGTCAATCGTTAAAACTGTCAGTGAACATGGCACATTGCGAAAGAAGGAGAGCTGCACGCACTTTTATTAATACAAGTGAATAGGAGCGGAACGTTCAACACTATTTTATGATAAAACACGACATCATACATTGGCTCATTTAGAACAGCGAATAGCTATCACGATGGGTAGTTTCTGTGACATAGTAAATTTGTCGTTAAATGATGTCGACGTGTTGCGTGATTGTGATGAGCATGTTCTTGGAGCGTTGCCAGTTATGCTACAGACACTTCCACACACAAACATTCTAAAGAAAACCTTTTTACACGGCCCGAGGTGATTCACTTCTGCTCCATTTATTATCTCGTACCGTTGTCAAACGAACCAGCATTTATTTATCTACTAATGTTGTTAAATAAAATAGAGATTGTCTTGCCTTCCTCAGAACTACTAATAACGTTTTAAATTGTTCATGCAGTAGTACACTAAATCAGAATTGTAAATGACGTTGGATTTCTGCCAATGTTACTTTGTTCCCAACTATCCAAGTATTCATAACGGCCGAAATATGGTCTCGGTATCTTAGACTTGCGCCTCATACTAAAACTTGTTAAGTTAACAATGCTACAAGTAATTATGTAAATTGTATTTAGTATTGCTTGAAGAGTGCTTGGATAGTTCTAAAAGTAGATAATTGGGTCATAAATTGTAATTGTGATGGAGCAGTACGGTCGTGGGAGCACGTGTCGCCGGGAATTCGTGATCAGTGAAACGATATTAAGTGACCTCAGAGGGTCGCGGGGTGAGCACTCGGCAGCCGCTAGCAGGCGGCCGACCGTGTACACGATACCGAGTACACGTTCGTATTAACATAGCTAGAGGGCGCTAATAAACACCTACGACGCTACGCACGTACAAAGCCACTTCGTGCGGACACAAATTGCTTTTGTTCGGCGGGAACGTGCTGTGATGGAACCAGCTAGAATTATAACCCTCTTATTGTGGCTCGCTGCTGATGGACTTACAATGAACAACTTCTCTCCGTTAATTACTTGTAACTTTTACCTTTTCCAGTGGCGTTAAGCATTATGGAAGGACCGCGCTCTGAAGTTTTCTTTGTAAGTGATACTGTAAGTAAAGAGAATTAAAGATAGATACGCCAAGTAAAAGAAGAAATGGAAAAAAACAAGTTGGTGACTCCTGAATGGATGATTCTTAGTATTTTTAATTGCAGCTTACGTTTATTATTCAAACTAAACCTATTTGATTTATGATAACGGTACGGTAGTAGGAATCAAACTCTATGAATGATTTTGTACAAAGGTAGGATGCGTAATTTTGAAACAGAGGAAACGCGTACTTATACCATCGCCTAGCTCCATAAAGAACAGAGGTAAATAAACCAATTTAAGGTTATCACAACTCACGTTTCACAAATCTCCTGTTATTTACATGATTATCGACTTTTACATGCTAGCTATTTATTAACAATTATTAATTCATCATATTTCAATAGAATCACTAAAATAACATGCATAATCACTTGGTATTTCGAAAAACCATTAAAAAGTCGACATTAATTTTACGTGATAGCCCTACAAAAAAAGAAAGATGGATGAAATCCGGGTATTAAACACATTTTGTGGAATTCAACCAATGAATAAAGTTGGGGCATTTATCAATACAATTTTGCGTATTTTAATTACTTTCAAATCAACTACATAACACATGTATTGTAATACTTTCAAGAATGGACTAATTATAATATATACCTACAATCAAAAAATTTTACCTATTAGGAAATTAGCTTACATGTGTGTCATATTTCATTCAAATCGGTTAAGCGTTCTATGCAAATCATAAATATCTAAACATAAATAAACTGTTTAGATTAGTAGGAAGTAGGATTATTACTTTTATGAAAATCATCTATGTAGAAAAGTTTGTTAACATCTGTCTTTTAGGCGTAAACTACTCGTTGCCTAGCAACGGTTTGTTTACCTCTATTCTTTATCGAATTTGGCTCAAGTATAGGTATCTAATCCCAAAAGTTCGAAAATTTGTCAAGCACATTACCACCTGGGCCCACGTCAGACAGCTGACCAATTCTGTAAAAATCTTACCGTATCACCTTAGTTTTCGCGGTGCAGTTACCTACTCTATCACACTACAGGAGGCCAGTGTCTCCACGGTGGGAACGTTAAATCTGGCTGGTTATTATGCTAGGGTGCGTTAAATTAAAAACTGTCGTTTTTTGCCTCGCACATTACATTTCGTACATATCTTAAAGCTTTGCATGTATTATTAGCACTTACCAGTAAGCAGCTCCTTGGTTTCGCCATTCAGTCTTCGACTCGGCATAAAGACCAACTCTAAATCGTCTGTAATCCCCACAAGGGTCAAGTATAGGTATCATCAACGTGTATTAGGTATCCACTGTTCGTGAATGCCCGCATTAGGACCCGGAGCCCATCCTTTGCGATGAGGTGCGAACCTATTGCTATTTACCCGGGTCGAATCCCCTGTCATAGTGGACGATTGTAACAAAAAATTCAATAATATAGCCCGTTTTGGTAATCCGATGGTTCCGCTGGACCCGTAGTCCCCTAGTCCATAGCACAGCTGTGTTTGCTTTGAATAGAACATTATGCAAGATGATCAATAAAAAAATAACACAACAAATTTCGACGCTAATAATAATAATTGAGGCTACTAGAATGTTTGTTGATAAGTTAAACTGTTAAATGCAGTTAGTTACATATGAGATGTATCTGTAAAACATGCAATCGCAGATAAGGTTATCCTTTATAAAAGCTTCGTATCTAATCTTATTGAAATAGAAAAAGAAACAAGGTAACCAACCGTATATCAAATCTACGTGCTCGTTTCTTATTTTATTTTATCTGTAGCGAGATAGAATACTTATGTGTGTTATCTTTGTGCCGCTGTCGCATCTATTAGTTGGGTACTAGGCGGGCATAGAACTGAAGAGAACGATTTGACTTAATAATGTCGTTTGTGGTTCACTTGACGCG
>JADWQK010001835.1:0-122426 GCA_017933935.1 Sesamia nonagrioides | reverse complement strand
TGACCTCTGAGTTTTTTTCGAACGTTTCTTCTCAGAGCTAGTACTAGGAAACGCCGCGGTCATCAAACCGAATTAAAATAAAATTCGATCCAGCCGTCCCTTGCTGTTCTCTCTAGCGACGCCCTAAGCCGAGGTTCATACCACACAGGGGGTGCCCTTAGCGTGTAGTCGCTTAGTTTTAGTTGCCCTGGCTGGAGGCTTTAAATTCATTTAAGGCAGCCACAGGATAGTCCGGTTAAGTAGTCACGACCTCTCTAGGTCAAATACGAGATGCCAAATAAAAAAAAAAAAAGTTGTGCTCCAGTTTGATAATGATGACCACATTAAAAAATTACGCGTAATACTTTACCTAAAACTAAGTAAATAAAAACAAAAATAATAATATTTAAGTATATATAATATTCCTTAAGTAACAATTCTAATAACAACTCATAACTTCCTGACTCAATAATGTTAAGACCAAACTTACTTATAACAAAAATACTACATCATAAAGATATTCAAAATAAACTTAAACTTATAAGCTTACACAGTATTTGTCAGAATCAAATAAGAGGTAGAGGCACCGATCGAATTTTGAATAGGAAAGCATCAAAGACCGAAATCCCTTTGGGAAATAAACAGGAACAACCTCAAAGCAATTAGATTGTATCGCAAAGTAATAAATACAGAAAATGTACGAACAATAAGATTTTGAACTCAGAATTCCCGACATTTTGTGGACTTGATATTTGTTTTGTAAGTGGACTAAGTACCAGGATTATTTCGAGAAATGATTTGTGATCAGCACTTCGATCGACTCATAATAACTTAAGACTGGAGATGGAGTTTGGGAATATTTGATATACATAATATTTAGGCCTCCGGTAATTCAGTAGAATCTCATTGAAGACGA
Organism: Sesamia nonagrioides; assembly: GCA_017933935.1. Lineage (NCBI taxonomy): Eukaryota > Metazoa > Arthropoda > Insecta > Lepidoptera > Noctuidae > Sesamia > Sesamia nonagrioides. Next base: position 121,531 of record JADWQK010001835.1, on the reverse strand, counting down.
AAAGCTTTTGTTACATTAATTCTTAATCGTAATTACTATATCCTATATATACTTGTTTTATTAAATTATTATTTTTTATTTAATATTATTAATTAGTTTATCCCTGGATATTTATCGACCAATCCTAACCAAGCCCGTAAGAGTAACTGTCTAACTGAAGACATATGGAGTATTTTTTCTTATGTTGAACTGTGTAATTCAAGACACTCAAAGAGTTAAATAGAAGACTTTTCGGTGGTAGGCCATAAAATCAGCTGTCGGCAGAAGTTACCACCCACCAGACAAAGTCTTGCCGCCAAGCGATTCGTCGTGATGATGTCTAGTGAAGCCGTACGTTGGACGGGTCTGAGCAGTTGTGTTGCGGTGTGTGCCGGGTACGATGCGTCAAATGTTGTTGTGTCGGGAGTTTGGTCATGGAGGGTCTCCACATCAATATCCCTCTGGCGCAGCATCGTTGGTCGTGTGGTTGGGTTTAACATTGCACCACCTTGCTCAACTGCCGTCTTCCTTCCTATTCACTAAGTTTTTTTTTTTAAGTGAATGGCCTTAATAAACTAGCGCGCTTTACCATCAACGATCGCATCACTGCTTATCATCAGGCAGGATTGCAGTCAAAGGCTAGTTAGTATATAACCATTAAAAAAAAATTACCCCTGTATCGTGGGTGCGTTTACAAACATTTAGCTCACATACTCAAACAGTCGTGCCCGGAATCACTACCTCTAGGCAGTACAAATATTTGTTGCGTTTTGTGTGTGTGCGTTGGATAGGAACGCAACGCAGCAGTTGATCGGTTAGCCACTGAATCCATTTTTTTTTTTTTGGGTGGGTAATAATCAAAATATGGCCTCTCCCACTCTGGGCGGAGCGGAAGAGCTTGTTGGACTTTTACTGAATAAAACTAATTACTTTATCTTTTATCCTTTTCCTAACGAATTAGAAAGGAAATGATATACAGAACTTAGACATTAGTTTATTTAGTGAACAACAAAATCAGGGCCATATTCTAACTAAATTCGACTTTGAAATCAGAAAAACCCTTTTCTGTTATAACCTATTATCATATTTTCATCTCTGTGGCGTAGCGGTAGCGAACGCGGCCGTTGCGCAAGGAGGCGCGGGTTCGATCCCCGTACAGTGCAAATATTTGTATGCATGAATATGAATATTTGCACTGGTCTGGTCGTGCCTCGGAAAGCACGTTAAGCCGTTGGTCCCGGTTGCCATACGAACAACTAGTGGCAGTCGTTACGGGTTGTTGGAGCCCTCAAAAGGTCAAACAATTGGTCTAACTGCAATGCTTCGATATCGCCTTCGGGTTGTGGAGGTCAGACGGCAGTCGCTTCACGGAAAATGTCGAAGTTTAGCCAAAATAAGCAGTTGGACTGGTAAAGCGGACCCCAGACTCCAAAGCTGAAAAAGCTGCGGATGCGACTGGGATTAACGTTGAGATGATGATGATCATATTTTCATCTACAATTTCCAAAGCCTTTTCTTATTTGTCTCAAAATAACAAAAACATGATCCATCTTAGCTCACCGCACCTCGCACCGGCTTCCCTCAATCTCCTCCTTATCCTACCGAAAGACTTCGATATCAAAACGAATAAAATACCCTAAGCAACCCCAGTCCATCCCCTAAGACCAACGAATCCTTTGATAATATAACTCTATCAGCAACAAGATACTCAAAAAGCGCAGTCATTTGGACTTCGTGTGGTGCAATCGGTAAATGGAATACTTTTCTTAAAATTCAAGATTTTTTAAGAAGATAATATATATTTTGGATGGTAAATGGATTTTGCTTACCCTTAAAGAGATAAAAAAAGCTCAAGTGGTGCTTGAATTTTGTTGGCCTTTTACTAAAAGGACGTAATTACCGTAATTTCATGTTTTTATTTTCCTTAATGGCCAACTACAATTAATTAAACTGTTAATATTTAAAGTACCTTTCAATCTTAATTTAAGTTTAGTAGAACAATCTTTTATAGGCTAGCACCACATGCCCTAGAAACATACTAGGTGTGCCACAGGGAATCATCATCATCAGCCTTTACTCGTCCACTGCTGGACATAGGCCTCTTTCATGGCACGCCAACAAGCTCGATCCTGAGCAGTTCTCCGCCAGCCACTACAGGGAATACTTGCTAATATTATAAATAGGAAAGTGAGTTTGTTTGTTTGTTTATTCCGCTTTCACGCCATAACTACTGAACCGATTACTTTGAAATTTTGCATACGTAAAGTTAGAAGTCCGGATTAAATAATAGGGTACTTTTTATCCCGGAAAAAATTGATATTCCAAAGGCAAATCTAATAAGCGCGATATAAGCGAAGTCCACGCGTGCGGAAAGCTAGTATACAAGTAAAATTATAATTTATATCGTAATAACTAAAATAGACTAATAAACTTATTATATTCATCTAGCTGAAGTTAATTTAAGTGACACATTATGTACTTAGCGTTACTTTCAAATATGCAATCTTATTACATTACATTATTTATTAAGATGAAATCAATTTCGAATGAAAATTGTAATTTCTCTCCCGAAAATTCTTTTAACTTGGCCCACATCTCAAACAAGTATCCTCTAAATCCCGGGTTATTGTTTATTTACAAAGAACAGGCAGGTATTCTGGTGTGATCGTCGAACCGTGGAGGGCCCAGTTTTTTCTCTACAAAACACATTTGCTTGACTTGTCAAAGACTTTTGTAGTTAAAGATCGATTTCGAGATCTTTACTTGTATAATGTCACTGGCTAGATAATAATGTAATGGAAAAGCTTCGTTTTTGTGGTTTTCGATTTAATGGGATAAATACTTGATGAAAATGAGATGCGATACTTTTGTAGTGGTACCTGCTAACGTGCAAACAACGCGTCATTCTGACTTCATACGAATTCTACATCTCGCAAGCAGAGTTTTCCGTACAACTAGCATACATACAACTTCCCTACATCAACCGTTGGGCATGTGCCCACCAGAATCAAAACCTGCTTGATCGGAGGATCTTCCCTTTTCTATCGAGGATGAGTGAAGTTTACACCCAGCCGCTGATGCTTGCACACTTTGATAGGCATACATTGGTATCTTTATGGTTAATGGCACATTTTTTTGTTAGTCATGTAACGTTGAAAATTATAATATTATTCAAGCTTAGTTTATTTAAAAAAAAAACGAGAGATTACAAATAATTCGATACGCTAAAATTTATGAGATCGTCCAAGTAAAAATATTTTTTCTTACTAAGTAGCATGTTCTCATTAAAACTACAAGCTTAACAATGTTTTTACTACCAACTGGAGCTTTATAAACCTCGAACATTTTTATAACGCATTACCGTTGGTACTGACCAAAGTTTTGATCTCACCATCAACTTGACGAAAGCCGCTGTCTGAATCCACGCAGATTTAGAGATTACTATCTACTTATACCCAAACGAATTAGTGTTAATTGGGTTTTGCTTACCCCTCAAAAGATAAAAGCATGAGTGATGCTTAATTGACTTTTGGACGCCTTGATATAGGATCGTCTGTATCGTGATGAGCCGATACTCTAATTAATTATTTAAGTTTGTTAATATTCATTAGCCTATGCAAGCTATCTTTGGTAATATTGGAGGTTGACCTTTAATAATACAATTTAACCTAGATGTTTGCTTGTCTATAAAGCTTTTATTGCTTGTTTATGTTTCAGTAGATATTTGAGAAGTTATTGTAATCCACTTTTATTACGGCAGTTTAAAATTTGAAGGTAAAACAACCATTTTGTTTGTTCTAAAGCCTGCATGTAAAGTTAAACTTATAGCCACGTTTGTTTTCCTTTTGCCGCTGTTAACTGGAAGTTACTCGTATATTATTTAAGCTTCTAGTGGTTGGCAATCATTTTGGCTCCACTAACTGTGTAAAAACAGGAGAGACTTACCAACTTGCATGAATTTTGTATGAAATATGTTTAGTAGCAAATACTATTTTAAAATGTAAAGTTGTGAGAATATTTTATTTGTTGCCAGTTACATAAAGGGTCTTATCAAAGGCATAAACGCAAAGAATTATTAAAAAATACTCCAGCTTTTAGCTTTAAAGCTTAAAGAGTTCCTGGATTACATTTTAAATGATTTTTGTACTAAAACAATCTTCAAAGAGTAGTAAATCTTTAGTACAATCTTTAAGGAAATATCTTGTTTAATGAAAACATCTATTTCCAACGTTTAAATCAAACAAATGCATAACACACTGTTAGTATTAATGGGTTCATTTAGACAATTGAACAACATGTAATTAATTTATTGCCGTTTTTGAATAGACACATTTTTCTAAGATATTGAGCATAGATGAGCAATATGCTTCAAAATGATTCAAATTAGTTACGCAACTAGCACCCTAAGGTGCTGGTACAAATGATTACCAGATTCATCTTATAGCGAAAATGTGTAATTAGGTATCAAATTCGGTTCTCACATCTAACAATTGTAACCGCCTCACGTTTCACCAACTCCCTAAACGAAACAGCTCAATGATACAAGCATAAATCACCAACTCCCACAGCGATATTCAAATTTATTTGACATTTATACGAAGAGGGCAAAGTTTTAATTTGTTCCGACTCCATTGACGCCCCCAGAAGTTTGTCGAACGTATTTTTACGTTAAACTCTTACTTCTATCGCTCCCAAATCGAAATGTACACTGAAATTGGAATTTTCTTTTTTGAAATGTATTTATATATATTTATAAACATCTTTATAGATCTGAATGATCGTTAGTAATATTTGGATTACCTTTAAGGCGTTGCCATAGGTTTTATCCAGTTTTATGGTGTGGCTTAAGTTGAGTATTTCGCTAATGGCAGAACCATCTATAGAACAATAAATACTTTCGCTATTTTCAATAAAATATGAATATTAAATTAGGTATCTAATAATTATGGACCTTAAACAATCATCATCATCATCATCTCACCGTTAATCCCAGTCGCATCCGTAGCTTTTCAGCTTTGGAGTCTGGGGTCCGCTTTACCAGTCTAACTGCATACGTACATCTACGACAGTCGTTACGGGTTGTTGGAGCCCTCAGAGCCAGCAGTCCAACAATTGGTCTAACTGCAATGCTTCGATATCGCCTTCGGATTGTGAAGGTCAGACGTCAGTCGCTTCATGGAAATTATCGAATTTTAGCCAAAATCAGCAGTTAGACTGGTAAAGCCGACCTCAGACTTTAAAGCTGAAAAAGCTTCCGATGCGACTGGGATTAACGCTGAGATGATGATGATCAAATACATTTACAAATTTCTAATTCCATCGTATCGAAGGTAGCAGGTCAAACTACCCTAAACTGTGAATTATTCCGAATCAACCTTGAGTCTTAATGCTTTAGCGATAAAGTAGAAAATCTATTAAAGAAATTTGACAGATTGTAGTAGCTTAATGTGCTCTCTTCTGTACCTAACCATTAATTAAACTTTCATGAAACTTCAGCTATCGTAAAATTTTATTTGAAATAAGAATCTAGCCACTTTCTATAATACACTTCAAATTAGCACTGCAATTGCCCTTCCACCCTTGAGACAACCTTACAGAAAGATGTACCTTACTATCTAAAATATTTTAAATCTGCCCATACGATAGCAGCTGGCTTTTACTAATGTAGTTTAAATTGCACACTTTATTCTAACTCACGCCTATTCAGATTCATTTGTACATAAATTATGAAGCAGAAAATTAGAAAGAATCAAAATTAATCGCTCGGTTTTTCAGTCTGATCACTTTAAGGTCGATAGCATAACGATTCTGAAGGTTAGTACTAGATGAGACTAGAATTTATTGCAGACTAGCGGCCGCCAGCGACTTCGTTCGCGTGGAATTAGTCATGCTCAGCTCCTATTGGCAATATGGACGGCTACGTTAGCTCCCGTTTTCGCAACATTTTTTGTTACTGCTCTGCTCATGTCATAGCGGGATGTTATATAGCCTAAAACCTTCCTGGATTAATAGGCTATCCAACGCAAAAAGAATTTTTTAAATCGGACCAGTAGTTCCTGAGATTTGCGGGCACAAACAAACAAACAAACTCTTCAGCTTTATATATTAGCATAGATTTATTTGCAAAAAATAGGGTATACTAGTAGTATACTGTATTTACCGCTCATGAAAGAAAAGAAAAGTAGTAATGGCAAACAATGTATTTTTTTTATACATATCAATACATAGTATAAAACAAAGTCGCTTTCGCTGTATGTCCGTATGTATGCTTAGATCTTTAAAACTACGCAACGGATTTTGACGCGGTTTTTTAATAGATAGAGTGATTCTTAAGGAAGGTTTGTATGTATAATAAATGCATAATATAGTAGAGAAACACTGAGAATTCTAAAAAGCGCGATAAAACCGAACTCCACGCGGGCGAAGCCGCGGGCGGAAAGCTAGTAAATTATAAACTAGTGCTTGATCGCAATACAGTAAAATGGTGAGCAGTGATGCAATCGTTGATGGTAAAGCGCACTATTAAGAGCCTATTCACTCTAGCCTTGAAGACACTCAAATTGAAGTCCAACGGAAACACTGCCTCTGGCAAATAGAATATAAAATATGACAGTTCATTTGTATCTTAGCAGAGAAGGTAGTTCCATTATATGAGATTTCTAATTACATGGTTTATTTATCACAGTAATGTTACGAATTATTTGTTTCAGACAATTGATATTACAGAATGTTTGTATTCATTAATTAATTATGATTATGATAGACCAAATTCTGTTTCAATGAGGTTTTCTAATGGCATCATTAATTTAATTATAACTACATAAATTGTAAATGAATAGAATGTTTTTAGCTCCTCCCAAATTATACATCGCTCTACTCATAAAAATCAAATCAATGTTCTAAATATATCAGATTTCTCCAGCGATTGATTTTTACATAGGCTTTCGAGTTTCTACGCCAATATGCAGGCTTTCAAAATGTAATAAATTTCGCAAATGTAATAATACCGTGGTTTCGTGACTTAGTACGTTATTAGTGATGCATTAAATTGCTATGCTTTAGAATTTGCTATCTAATTTATTCAGTGTCAGCCTCTGCTGTTAAAATTCAATGCATAATGTAACTACCTCTTGTAAATATATTAACTTAGTCGCTTGTATTGAGGGGGGTTTCTTTATATTTCGGGGTAATTTTTGGTTTAAATAGTATTTATAAAATCTATGACTGGCTCCGTGCGCGTATAAAATATACAGTATGTTAACTAACAGAGGGCGTTCCCGTTAACCCGAAATAGTATAGCATACATACATGCAAAAAAAATATTTCCATTCGAAAACAAAATGTTTTAAATTTTTTTCCAATATGAAAATATTCAATAAAAATTTTAAATGGACATGTAAAAGAAACACACTGTACACGCGAACATGAAAGACGGCAACGTCGCAATTTATTTATACATGACGACTACTATTTTGATTTAAAACAGGAGGTTTCAAATTTATTTCCAATTAGAATTTTTTTTATTCGGATTTTTTATGCTTATTTTTCTATGCTGATATTTTTATTTTAATCTATTAATGATATATATTAACGAGTTTAAGGGAACGCCCTCTGTTATTTAACATACTGTATATGTAGCCATGAGTTATATCATCGTCATTATCATCGGCCATTGCCTGTTCATTATTAGTTACGAGAAATACTTATTTTTCCTGATTTAACATTGCCTACGTCTTCATTTGTTTTATTGACCGTATAAATAAGGAAACCGTAACTCATTCGAGGATTTGCAGAACTTTCATATCAAATTACCATCATCATTCTATTGTCCTCATCCTAATTTACTTGGTGCCGGCACAGCATTACGTTTACTTCTATTTTAATGGTCCACTCCATATCAAATCACCAACTCTTTTTTATATTTCAGTTGCCCCATCACACGTGACAATCTCTGGACCTTCAGAAGCCAGGGTTGGAGACCCAGTGCCTCTGACTTGCAGCACAGCTCCCTCAAACCCAGCGGCAGATATCAAGTGGCTGGTGCTAGGAAAGCACCATAAGGAAGCTAGTAACAGAACCGTTATATCACCTGAAGGTAAATGTGTATTGGTATATAAATTAGAAAGGAAGTATTTCTGAAAGAACTCCACGTGAAATTGTTATAGAAACACCATTTTTAACTATTTACATGCCTGAACTGTGTGAAGATAGAACCGTGTGAACGACTATGATAGCCAAAGCTCAAGCGCCAATTAATTATAAATGATTTTGAAAATTCTACACAGAGACAGACTAAGATTTAAAAGCGTCATCAGTTACGTTTCAGTATTTGGCTATAAGGACGTGGCATCTGTTAATAAGCACATAACAATTTCTATTTAATTGTGCTTAGGTACCTATTTGTCACTCTTCCACACAACAAAGTATTCCCACTATACATATATTGAACCGACGAAGGATGATACGAAAGCCGATATAGCCAATGATTATATTTAAAATATGAAGCCGTTCAAGGCATTCTTCGTTTTATAGAAACATTTGATGAAATATATGAAGGACGCACAAAAGTAATAAGAGAGATAAATAACGTTTCTAACTAAATAAATTGATTCTGTATAGGCTTTTGAGAGACATCAATTTCGTTTCAATTATTTGTTAAAATACATTTCTGTTCTTAACTTGGCATATACTCATCTCGATTGATTATTGAATTTATAGTTGAAATTTGTATGAAAAAACAATCGAGATTGGTCTTAATAACGATATTACTTTATCGAACTACTTCTCAGCGCTGTGTTTGGATTTGTCTGTAACATGTCTAATTTCTACACAGTTTTAATTAGGTGTAGGTATCGGATATTGAAGTTGTCTACCACTTTTTCAAAGCTTCAATTTTTGTTTTTCTTCTCAGGTGGTTGGATCACGACTTCTAACATTACGGTGGTCGTGGAACCTAACAAGAGGTCCATCGTCGTCGTCTGTCACGGCATCAATGGACAACTCACTGAGAACGTCGTCGCTACACATACCATCAACGTGTTATGTAAGTATTATAGTTTTTAGTTTTATGTTACTATTTTAGTGCTAGTCATGATACATGTCTATGTTCTATGTTACGAGTTTGGTTTCCGCATTTAGTCCCTCCAGAGGACCATTTTGCGAGGGCAATGGCGGCCGTTGGTGGTTATTTCAACCCACCTTCCTCCAAAAGTCCAAGTCTGTGTAAGATCTTGGTGCTCCTATGGTTGTACTTCTAATTTGGGTGACACTGTACATTCGAAGAGTACATGACTGATATGACTACATAAGATAAGATGAACTTGTTATTAAATAGTATATAGCACAAAATGTATTTTTAATAAAGCAAAGCATAATATTACAAACTTATTACTTGTCAGAAAGGAAAAAAAAAATTGCAAAAATAGCAAGAAATTACAATGATAAATTGCTTTCTAAAGAAAGATACGAGACTTGAACATTATATTGACATATTCCTTTTACGACCCACACATTTCAAGAGAAATTCTTTTTAAATAAAAATCAGAAAAACTATACGATAAATAGAAGTATGATATCCATTGCATTTAAAAATACTGCATTAGTAAATACAAACAGTTTTTTTTTTTTAAAAAAGACGTTGTGTTTAGATATTAAAACACAAATAAATTAATGTCAATTTTGTGAGTTGATAAGTATCTAAGCTGTATACCGAATGAATGAATGCGTATAATTCTGATAATAAAACTCAAAACACGTCATCCATACCAATAATATTTTTCTCACCAACGTTCCTACAACAGAAATCGAAAATTCCATTACCCTACAAAACATGATAATCCATGGCTTAAGTAAACACGAAGGATTTTCCATCAAATACCTATTTGATTAGAGAGCTGTCATGAACAGAATCGGGCCGAAGCATATTGATATGCACCATAAATATATCATGATATACGAAACGTTAACAAGGTTTTCCCAAGTTCTAATACGATGTATGTCAGCGCCTTATATACGTATAAAACCAACATGGCGCCATCTTTTAAAATATGGTTTGTTTTAAAATTGGAATTTTAAGTTCGAAGCTAAATGTTGTCACTGCCAATGTAACTTTTCTAAGTTATACAGTATGTTAAATAACAGAGGGCGTTCCCTTAAACTCGTTAATATATATCATTAATAGATTAAAATAAAAATATCAGCATAGAAAAATAAGCATAAAAAAATCCGAATAAAAAAAAATTCTAATTGGAAATAAATTTGAAACCTCCTGTTTTAAATCAAAATAGTAGTCGTCATGTATAAATAAATTGCGACGTTGCCGTCTTTCATGTTCGCGTGTACAGTGTGTTTCTTTTACATGTCAATTTAAAATTTTTATTGAATATTTTGTTATTGGAAAAAAAAAAATATTATTTTGTTTTCGAATGAAAATATTTTTTTTTGCATGTATGTATGCTATACTACTTCGGGTTAACGGGAACGCCCTCTGTTAGTTAACATACTGTATGTACTTTCTAAGTATATCTTGGACATCAATGACTGATCAGTGAAGGAAAACATCTTGAGGAAACCTGGACTTTAAGTCTGAAATTGCCAACCCGCATTAAGCAAGCGTGGTGATTACGCTCAATCCTTCGCCGTATGTGAGGAGGCCTGCAGCAGAGGGGCGATAAAAAGGTTGATGATGATGTCCCTTGTTTCGTCTTTGTTTTGGGAGTTTTGACAATAGGAACTGGAGATGTAGTAACGTCATACCAAAGTCAAATAGGCAGTCGCTTCTTGTAAAATATAGCTGCATCTTGTCAGACTGAACACTGATATAGTTAGGAAGGGATATGTACCTAAATTATAATTGTAATTTGACTTTTGTTTCATATACTGGGTTAATACTATTTTATTCGTGAAATTTGAATTCGTGTTTGAGTATTACCCAAACTATTAGGCCCTTATAATATAAATTGATTCACTAACTAGAAGTTAAAGTCATATGTGATGTGATATTAAATACAAAAAATTGGGTATCATCCTAACCAATATACCTACTATTCTCAACATACTGCAATTTCACTTCGTTCGCCAACCGAATATAGCAATTTCCGTTCTCAATTTGAACGCCTCTGTTCAGTAGGTAAACTTATTACCTGCCAGCCTCACAAACAACAAGTAACCGTCCAATTTTATATTTATTAAACATTGATTTCGTATTTGGTTGAATTACAACATGAACTAAATTTGAAGAGCCAGGTAAAGAGAATTATTTATAACACAACTTCTCGACTACAGATTACCTGTCACTCTTTGAGCTAGAAGCTCCAGGACTGATGTGGTAGACGGTGGTGTTAAGCTAGGGCTTACCACCTCGTCACGGCATGCTGATTGCGAGGAGTAAATAGAAATTGTCTTTGTAATGTTAAGTATGCCAGGAATTATTGTAGTGCAGCTCTTTGTGTTGTGTTCGTGAAATTAATCTCAAGATGCATTTTTTTACACCATTTAGTGTTGATGTAGATGATCATAAATCTTTGTCTGGTTGATCTCAATAACCTCGCCTGTTATTTGATATTCAAACTAGGTGTTTGAGTATGAAAAAAAAAAATTGGTGAAATGTGATGTTCATAACATAACACTTCATATGATGAAATGGACTCCTCCACCATGACCTCCACAACCCGAAGGCGATATCGAAGCATTGCAGTTAGACCAATTGTTGGACTTTTGAGGGCTCCAAAAACCCGTAACGACTGCTACTAAATGTTCGTATGGCAACCGGGACCAACGGCTTAACGTGCTTTCCGAGGCACGACCAGACCAGTGCAAATATTCATATTCATGCATACAAATATTTGCGCTGCGCGGGGATCGAACCCGCGCCTGCTCGCGCAACGGCCGCGTTCGCTACCGCTATGCCACGGCTCGTTATTAAGACCAATTTCGATAGTTTTTATCATACAAATTTCATCTATGAATTCAATGGTATTATCTGTAGTGAAGAAAATAAATATATTTTAACTAATAATGGACAGCATTAACATAAAACTTTCATCACACAACACTTCACCGACATAACCAATCACCATCCCCACTACACAACAATAATCACATCCCTAACCACGCGTTTTCCGACATTTTTCCCACACATGGTAACTTAATCAGGAGTCTATTTGACTTTATAATAACTCCGTCGACTCGAAACCCTTAGGAAACGTGACTTGAAAACGTAGTGCTACTCACAGCGTGTTGTGGCGTTATCTTGAACCACCCTGTATATTAAATACAGGGTGTGCGATACGAACGACATATTATTTCGGAATAGTGTGGCGACTTATACATTTTATGATTGCGAGGTTCTTGTAATGGCTTTCTGTATGAAATAGTATTCTTCATATTAACAAAAATCGTTCATATTTTTCTTATAAAATACTTGACAATAGCCCCGATTCTGCTGTTTAAAAACTAAATTAAATTTTAGTTAGACTCCTCTTCCTCCTCAAGTCGTTTTCCTCATTACTGAGGGTCGTGATGTCCCTGTGGAATTATCCTCTTCTTCACCATAGTTCGCCATTTGTTACGATCCCTGGCCGCGAGTATAGCATCTTGCAGGCCGGTGTCCAGAGAGGAACGAATTTGGTCAGTCCACTTTATTGGACTGCGACCTCTGGAACGTCGTCCATCCACCTTCCCAGTAACCATCAGATGTTCGAGGTCGTCTCCATCCTTTCTGGCAATATGGCCAAAATACTCCAAAATTTAGTTAGACAAAAGATAAAGTGTTAGACCTGTCAAATTAGTCCGCTCCTGACGGCGTATTGGCGTATTTTTGGTCGCCATGTTTATAATCGCGTCTGAACTGTCTACGGAGTATCTTAATTTGACAGGATGAAACTAACATGTTATCTTCTATCCTTTTCTAAATCAAATAGAAAGAGAAAGATGCACTTAACTTAAAATTAGTTTAGTTTGTGAACAAGAGAATCGGCGCCATTAAGTAACTTTTCTTTTTCTTCTCGCGTTTATAATTATTACTAGCTTTCCGCCCGCGGCTTAGCCCGCGTGGAATTCGGTTATATCGCGCTTTTTGGATTTCCCTCGGCAATATCAATTTTTTCAATAAAAGGTAGCCTATGTCCTTTCTCAGGGTCTAAAGATTGTCTGTGCCAAATTTTATCAAAATCTGTTGAGAGGTTTAAGTGGGAAAGCGTAACAGACAGACAGACAGCTACTTTCGCATTTATAATACTAGCTTTCCGCCCGCGGCTTCGCCCGCGTGGAGTGCGGTTATATCGCGCTTTTTAAATTTCCCTCGGGAACATCATATTTTTTCGGGATAAAAGGTAGTCTATGTTCTTTCTCAGGGTTCAAAGATTGTCTGTGCCAAATTTCATCAAAATCGGTTGAGAGGTTTAAGCGGGAAAGCGTAACAGACAGACAGACAGACAGAGTTACTTTCGCATTTATAATATTAGTATGGATTAGTATAGATTAGTTCTGCAAAAAAGTAAAAAACCTAGCTTATGACGTATATACGACGTTATACTTCTTTTGTGCAGAAACAAATAGCGGAATTATTAAGAAAAACCCCTACTGCCTTCGGCACAAAACCTTACAATCTTACTTCTACAAACTAAAAGCCTAACATTTAAAAACGGCAAGGCCTTTCCTAATATTTGGAAATATAACGCTCTCCTTACTGCAGGAAACTGAAATATTTTGTAAAATGCACTGCCAACGTTCCAGTATTTCTTTTTCAGAGAATTTCCCCCAATTCCTTTTGCCTAACACATGTACGAGTTTGAGGTTTAAAATTCTTTCAATATTTTGTACCGTTCAGGCGCCATGTTTGTTTTTTACGTGAAATGTATGAATTATTGCTGTTTAAGTTAGTGTAATGCGCTTGATATTTAGGATTTTTGGACTGTGCAATATGGTGTTTAAAAGTCGTGGTGGCTTAGTGGTTAAAACACCAGCCTCTCAAGCATGAGGGTGCGGGTTCGATTCCAGGTCTGCCAAATACCTACATGTTACATTGGAAGTTCTTAGAAAGTTCTAAGTATATCTTGGACACCAATGACTGATTACAAGGAGAAGGAAAACATCTTGAGGAAACCTGAACTTTCAGTCTGACATCGCCAACCCGCATTGAGTAAGCGTGGTGATTATGCTCAGTCCTTCTCTGTATGAGAGGAGAGAACAGAGAATAGTGAGACTATAAAAAGGTTGTTGATGATGATATGGTGTTTATAAACTTTTGATTTATTTTTATTGATAGCTAGGTTTGCTTAGTACAGGTGTTAGTGGCGTCATTTTTGATGCACATTTTGGCCCTAGATCGATTTCCAATCATATGTTTTTGTAGACTATTTCTTGTTTATTCGTTTACGAAAACGTGCTAAATGTTAAAAATGTTACGAGGGTAACAAATGTATGCCATGGCGCCTCCGGCGGACCGACACAAGCGAGGTAGACCAAAGTAGTGCTGGCTTGACGTTGTAAGAGATGACATGCGTGCCAACAATCTCACACCACGGTATGTCAGAGATCGTACGAAATGGAGGCGTATATGTAGGATAGCGGACCCCCAGGCTCCAACGCGTAAGGCCCGGATGCAACCGGGATTATACGGTGAGATGATGATGATGATTTTTTGTTTATTCATCGTTCGGTGAGTGTTTATAACCAGTTCACAAAAAAAACATCGGTTTTGAAGTATTAAAATCAGCGCCATAATAGTAAAAAACTATCCTAAACAAACTCTTAATAATTAACAGCCGCACACCGAATACTCACAATAAAATTTCTGCATTTGTTCTTATTTTTAAATACCTTAGAGATATTAGTACCCTATTCTCATCAAAACATCAGAACACTGCCACTCCATCTTAAAACCATAAAAACTCGAATCAAAACTTGACCATGGGTAATACAAGCGCCACATAGAACAGCCCTGCCATCAGTTGTGGTGTAACCCTTACGCACTCGTGGTAACTTAGATTACCCTTTAAATCATTTCTAGTCGGGGTTGAGGCCCCTTAGTATCCCTTGTGGTCAAACTGGGTGCTTTGTAAATCGTATGTGGTTTTAGGCGATCTTTGCTATAGACCTTGTAGCCCTAAATGGAGGTTAAAATGTTTAAGTTAGCCATTTTTGGTACTTATCGAATACAGGATCTCAACTGTCACTAATGAGTCGCAATTACTTTTTTGTACCCTACGTAATAAATTTGTCTAATTGGTTTAAGCCCGAAGAATTGTGACATTTAAATGGCAGTGGGCCGGGCACATTGCCCGTAGGACCGATGGGGCCGACAGGTTCTCGAGTGGCGACCACGCACCGGAAGACGCAGCGTGGGTAGGCCCCCGACAAGGTGGACCGACGACCTGGTGAAGGTCGGGGGAAACCGCTGGATGCGGGAGGCGCAGGACCAGTAGTCGTGTAGATCCTTGGGGGAGGCCTAGCGACCACGTTTCAATTCCATAAGTCATCACTGGCAACACACACTTGTCGAAGTGAATGTAGTGAGTGTAATGTGAATATTTTTAAGCGTCAGCTTTTTGAACTGCTTATTGAGAAGACATATTACTCTGTCAATGAATATCTTAATGACAAACTTTGATAATTAACATAAATTTGTATGATATTATCTAAATTTGACGACTTTTGACTCTGTTGACTATATTTTATTTTTTGTTTAATATTTAAAAAATTGTAATTTGCTGACATTTTATTTAATTGTTTTTGAGACTGTAGCGTGTGATGCTGCCTATTGAGTTAATGTGCCGGCTTAATTTGTTGACATATTTATTTTGCATGAAACTGTGACATCTACATTCACTTCTTATGATATTTTGTATGCCTTTTGGCGGGACATAGCATGGACAAAAATTCTTTGTACATAACATCGGCATAACTGTACCCTGTGTTCACAAGATTAATAAATGAATTTGAATTTGAAGACTTTTGCCTTGAGACACTGCAAAATACAGACACTAAAAAGTAGCCTTTATTTCTTTACTTCTTATCAATTTTCATCCACATCCATTCAATAGTTTTTGCTTTAAAGAGTAACAAAGATCCTTCAATCCTTACAATCTTTCACTCTTATAATATTAGCAGGATGTATTATCGTAATCCAAAAATTTAGTTTAATATGTTTAAAATCAATATACAGCACATAGAAAAAATACCTGTAAATCCCGTTGCCCCATTTCATTATAAACCCATTGAACTATAAAACTACGAAGCCATTGAATCCATCTAAATATATAATTTATCTGTATATACAAGCTGTCGTTTTGAATCCTCGTCAATTTTGAGGGGGTAACTATGCTACTGGTTCTCGACACGAATCCATAATGAGTAGTTTCTTTTCTTAGTTTCGGACATCAAAATGAGACCCATATATCGTCGACACGTCATAGTCATCCACATCCAATATCATCATTTCAGCGTTAATCCCAGGCGCAGCTTTTTCAGCTTTGAAGTCTGGGGTCCGCTTTACCAGGCTAACTGCTGAGTTTGGCTAAACCTCGATATTTTCCGTGAAGCGACTGCTGTCTGACCTCCACAACGCGAAATCGATATTGAAGCATTATAGTTAGACAAAGTCATGCACACTATTCACCGCATATGCAACGAGGCCATTCTGATCTTTGAAAGTGGTTTTTTCTGAAGTATTTGTTAACTTAATTACTTAAAATAACAGTATCAATTAATTATTGTACAGGTTAATTGTTATTTAATTTGAATAATCATGCCTTTCATAACAGCCTTCTGAAATTTGTCAAGGAACAAACCTGTAATTTGTTAGATATACTTTTATAAATTAAAGTGTCGTCGTGTATCCATTTAAACACAATGTGCTGTGGAACAGATTTAGATGCGAATTTCAACATCACTCACAAAATGTATTCGAGAATGCTTCATCATCATCATTATCAACCTTTTTATCGTCCCACTGCTGGGCACAGGTCTCCTCTCATACAGAGAAGGATTGAGCGTAATCACCACGCTTGCTCAATGCGGATTGGCGATTTCACACTTAAAGTTCAAGTTTCCTCAAGATGTTTTCCTTCACCTTCAGTCATTGGTGTCCAAGATATACTTTGAAAGTACATATAACTTTAGAAAAGTTACATTGGTACTTGCCTGACCTGGAATCGAACCCGCGCACTCATACTTGAGAGGCTGGTGTTTTAACCACTAGGAATGTTTATGTACATCTTTTTGTTTTCAATTCAAGTATAATTTATTTAGACTATGTAATAATTTAACTATTAAAGAAATATATCGATAGATATATATATATTAAACGATGCCCCACACTAGGAATTTCTACTATATCGTTGGTGCGTTTACAAACATATAAACTCACATACAACTACTTGTAGGTCATACAAATATTTGTTCCGTGCGGGAATCGAAGCCACGACACGCAACGCAGCAGTCGATCGCTCAACCACTACACTAGCCGTGTCCTCGATGTTAATGTTATTATTAGTATTATGTTATTATAAGGCATAATCTTATTTAGATGTAGGTCAAAATATAGGATACTAGCTGCGCCCAGCGGTTTAACTCCAATCCCCTATCCTCATCATCATTATCATCCTTCCATCCGAACCCATAAAAATTTCGGGATAAAATTATCTTATGTCTTATTTTTGGTTCTAAACCATCTCTGTGCCAAATTTCATCGAAATTCGTTCAGTAGTTTTTGCGTGGAAGCGGAACAAACAAACTCACTTTAAAATTTCGAATATTAGTAAGGATGTAATTTTATAGGATTTAGGTCCGTATTACAGAAGGTCACTCAAAACTCAAGCTTTACTTAAGTCTCGTTTCAAGCCATTTGATTGGTTGAAACTAGTTTTAAGTAATGCTTAAGCATAGATCAATGCTTGAGTAACGTTCTGTAATACGGACCTTAGATTAAGAAATTATGTATGCATGTGAGGTTATTGCAATTGGATCACAGATCTATAATGGTTGTTATTGATTGGAGTTAAAAAATAAATTAATGAGATAAGATCGGTTTTAATATCAAGTTGTAAAAACCACCCGAAGCAGAGTGAGGACACTAGCTATACATAAAATGATAAAACTATTGCTATATAAACAATGGACGAAACGTCCGGTCTGTGCGAATTATCATAATATTTGCGGAACCGGAAACGCAGCTGACGTCATGGCTGCTGCCGGCGTTTCGGGGTTCGGTAGGGAAATTGTGTAATCCATTGTGGTAGTATGGATACATACATAATATATTCGGGTTTTGGTAGGTAGGTGAGATGATGAATTACTTTTGTTTTAGTTTTAATAGTTTAGGTAGGTGTATGGTTGGTACGCTGCCGGCAGTAGTGCGGAGGATGGTCGGTAGCGCAGAGTCGTGGGACGCGGTGGTGTCCTTCTGCGAGGACGTGATGTCGCGGAAGGAAGCTGCGGAACGGGAGAGGGAGATCTCAACTCCCTTCCCGGGCCGCAGAAGTCGCACCGGGCGCCGAGGAAAGGCGAATAACGCCCTCTTCCAGCCCCCATGAATGGGTCCAGGGGCGAGGGACATGGGGAAGTCCCCGCCCCCTTATTCATTGGACCCCGAGGCGGAAGCGCGCGCGTGTGTCGGCGTGCTCCTCAGAGGCGATGCACGGGGTTGTTTAACACCTCACTACCCCGTGCAGGAGGCGAGGCCCGGACAGACCGGGCCGGCACGACAGTGTGGGACCGCGGCACAATCAAGGACTCCCGCGGCTCCGTGCACACGTGACCGGAGAGACACCAGGGTGGTTTTTAGTCAGTAGGAGTCTGACAGACCCCGTCGCCCACCCCAGGGCGACGGACATGCATTGAGGATTTTCCACCCCGGAACAAAAAAAAAAAAAAAGATATGGGGTTGCTAGATGTCACATGTCTTCAAAGTTTTTGGCTCTGAGACATGCCGGTTTTTATGATAAGACTCACAGTATTGTTTAATACTGTATCTGTATTATCTATTATGTATACACACACAAACACAACATTATATATACTTTTCTATTATTACTGCGAGTGTGAGTGAGACAAAAAATGAATGTCGGGAACCAATCGATCTAGAATCTGACTTATTGAACGGAACCGTGGGCTGTAAATTCATTACATCCACCATTTTTCCGTCGGCCTAACGCGATAAACCCTAGATCGGATTAAGCAGCTTTTTAAACTGCCGGGGCTGTCCCTTTCACTCTAACTAGTTTTTATTTTCCATCTCTTACTAGCTTCGGATTTATATCGTCGTTTTTTTAGTGGTTTAAAAGTTTGCGCACATTTTTGCGGAATGGGCAAAATGGAGGCCGATGTGTGTGTAAAATTGGAAAAAAGTTGTAGAACTTTTGCTAAGTATATTCTGAATTATGCACACAATTATGAAGTACAGCCGCTGGTTTGAGCTCGTGCGATTTCTATAAAAAGCTTAGCTTCATTCGATTAATCTATACTAATATACAATATGTTAAGAAAACCCTATCCGACCCGTAAGGATAATAAAGGTTAGGTAAACACATGACCAAATAGCATATGAAATTTTACATAATCATCATAGTAACAATACTAGTGAATTTTGAAATAATCTTTTTTTGCGGCGAATTAATTCCAACTTCCCCAAAATTTGGCATTTTTTTAAAAGTGACAACATTATTTTTGACGGTATAATTCTGAGCGCATAGCGAAGCGACCACGTGCCGCATGCCCTGCCCCTCTTCGCCCGCGTCTGTATAGCCTACCGCACATGTTTTAAGTTACCTCTTTTTGCGAAATAAAATTCATTTTTTTAGGGGGATTTTTTTTTTAAGTCTAGCTCGGCTTTGTAGTCATTAGTAGAATCAGTTATCGATACCTCACAATACCTTCACGGATCGGACAGGGTATTCTTCAAATATTGTATAAAGCTGAAAAGTTTCTTTGTTTGTTTGTTTGAACGCGCTAATCTCAGGACCTACTGGTCCGATTTGAAACAGTTATTTTTGCGTTGGATAGCCCATTAATCCAGGAAGGCTTTAGGCTATATAACATCACGCTGCGACCAATAGGAGCGGAGCATAACTAACTCCACGCGAACGAAGTCGCTGGCGGCTGCTAGTTATTGATAAACGAGTAAGTAGATGGATAGAATTCTCTTTATAATGTACACCTTATGAATAACGGCTATGGAAGTGGGTGCGTGAAGTTATAGTTTTGTTAATTTCATATAATACTTACCTTCCGGACTTTACAACTAAATATTTTGACTAAAAGACTGAACCAAATATTTAGCCACAAAATCTTCTTTTTTATCTAACACTAGCTGCACCACGCGGTTTGTCCGGCATTTTTTTATATGCCACGCTACTGTTATTCGCAGCGTGATGTTACATAGCCTAAAGCCTTCCTGGATTAATGGGCTATCCATCGCAAAAAGAATTTTTCAAATTGGATCAGTTGTTCCTGAGATTAGCGCGTTCAAACAAACTCTTCAGCTTTATATATTAGAATAGATTTTCATTTGACCTTTAAATATCTTTCCACGAACCAAACATAGAATAGAAAAAGGTATGCGTTATTTGTGACTGCAGGTAGGTACCTGACCTTTCCTTCCATTTGGAATTTCTCAGTATCGGCCTAGAGTCTGTGAGGCTGGCTGACATGAGACGTACGAGTAGGTATGTAACTATATTCTCGCCAAGCTCCATAAAGAATAGAGGTAAACAAACCAATTCAGGGTTATCACAACTCACGTTTTACAAATCTCCTGTTATTTACATGATTATCGACTTTTACATGCTAACTATTTACTAACCATTCTTATTGCAGCATATTTAATTAGAATCACTAAAATAACATGCATAATAAATAACTTGGTATTTCGAAAAACCATTAAAAAGTCAACATTAATTTTACGCGATAGCCCTACAAAAAAAGAAAGATGGATGAAATCCAGGTATTAAACATATTTTGTGGAATTCAACCAATGAATAAAATTGAGGCATTTGTCAATACAATTTTGCGTATTTTAATTACTTTCAAATCAACTGCAAAACACATGCATTGTAATAATTTCAAGTGTGGACTAAATATAATATATATCTATCAAAAAATTTAACCAATTACGAAATTAGTTTACATGTGTGTCATTCAAATCGGTTATGTGTACTATAAATATCTAAACAAAAACTGTTTACATTAGTAGGAAGTAGAATTATTACTTTTATGAAAATAGTCTATGTAGAACAGGTTGTTAACATCTGTCTTTTAGGCGTAAACTACTCGTTGCCTAGCAACGGTTTGTTTACCTCTATTGTTTATCGAATTTGGCCGACATATAGTAGAATGTGGGTTTAATTATATACACTTCTGCCTTGCTCGTTGAGTATCGTAGGCGTGATGTTATTCTTAAATACACGCGAAGATCTATATTTCTACTATCTATTTATGTAACCCAGGTTGTCATAGGCACTTCCCCTAGGCATAACTAACTTATAACATGCCTTTTTGTCACATTTCTAAAGGCTGTTATTTTACGTACGTCATTAACATAACGCTAGTGTGGCTTTTGAATGTTTAATTCGGCCGCCATGTTGGATTTGAGGTCAGGTCGCGCCGTCAAATGAAATGGCTGTGTTTTTAGCTCGAGTGAATAGGTTCGCCTGGAGGTGTTTGGGTGTAAAACAAGCAGCCAACTGGCCTTGAGTTTGGACGCTGAATAGGTTATTTCGTGTGTCATGTATTCAGCTCTATATTTACATGTATACATCGGTCTAGGTTTTACTGAAATAGTACGTGATGAGGTGAAAGTTGTAACTGTTCACTGTAGTGAATGAAATCTTTATAAAAGCTAATTCGTACCAATAGTTTCAATGTATAATGTATATATTATACATAAAAATATATATGTCTGGTGACGCCGTACGGAGGACAAGTCTGAGCAGTTGTGTTGCAATGTGTGCCGGGTACGATGCGCCAAATGTCGTGTCGGGAGTGTCGTGGAGGGTCTCTAGATCAATCTCCCTCTGGCGCAGCATCGTTGGTCGTGTTCTTGGGTTTAACATTGCATCACCTCGCTCTACTGCCGTCTTTTTTCCTGTTCACTCAGTACTTTTTTGAGTGACTATTCACTAAAAAAAAAACAATTTAAAGACTACCTGCTGGTGCAATCGTTGATGGTAAAGCACTCTTCAAATAGATTTTTTTTATAACTTAATCCCGCCTGATGGCAAACAGTGATCTGCTTACCATCAGGCGGGATTGCAGTCAAGCACTTGTATGTAATTATAAAAAAAAAAACTCCCGACGCTAATATATACTGTTGTTTTTTTTTCAATGAACGACCGAAACGGAATTTCAAATGTTGCTTTTTGTATTGGGCTTCTCTGGCTCATCGTTTAACAAAGCCTACGCTTCATTTTTATTATTTTTAGTCTTCGCCTTAATTCCAGACCACGACCATTATTTAGGACGAATAATTGTAATTTTGAATTAGTCTTCACTAATTATATAAAGGAATTGTAAAGATCAAAAGATATGCGTGGTTGCTTTCTTCGTCGTGTTACTACATTATTTCTTTTGTGGTAATATTTAAACAAATTGTAATTTTTAATTTCATTTCTTAATGTATGTCATTTGGAAACTTTAATTTAAAAGCCTGAAATAAGCAGCAAGCAAACGTGCATGGTGATTAAAGTTCGTGCCTTTAAAATACATATACAGAGTTATTTTTTGTCTATGCGAAACCTGCAGGGTAATTGCGTAATACACTATCAGTAGCAATGGGTTTCATTTTGACAGTTCAACAACGTTCATTGCGTTATTTACGTTGTTGAGCAGACACAGTTTCCAAACATATGGAGCAATGAATTAGCAATTGGCTTCAGAATGATTCCAATTGATATTAATAGAGTGATATGCAATTAGGGTGCTGAATACAGTTTGTTAAGAATAAGCAACTGAATCGATTCCCATCATTTTTACACCATGTTATATTTTTTTCCAAATATATTTTGAAATTGTAGCAGTGTGGTTACCGAGCAGTTACAATAGATCATAGTATTTGCGCACGCGCTACAGCTGACGCCAGGGTTCAACGCACTTCGCTCGCCCGCCCGAGCGGAGCTTTTTTTTAGCAAGTTCATAACTTTGTGGTTTTTAATTATATCTTTTGAAATTTTGTACATAGATTCTTTACTTGAAAATACTGGACACGTGTTTCGGGTTTCGAATGAACAAGAAATAAAGTTGTATATTTTTTGGCATTACTGTGACAATCGTTCTCATTTTCATCTGTTCTGTGGTTCATCATTATGAACAACTTTCATTATAGGACTGACCCTCGCATCACAAATATAAATCAGCTGCTTCATACTGTGATGGTCGCATACCTCGACATGATTGTCATTTTATTACAATGACCTCTAAGCTCATCGTTCCCAAAAACTGAAAATTAATACAGTGCATACCTACCCTAATCCTCCGATCCTACCTTTTTCAATGAGCAAATATAATTCGTCTTCCAAAATTGGCTGAAAAGCCAGATCTTTCAAGGCCCCCTTAAACAAACATTGCTATACAAATCTTGTGTTTCATTCAAACATATGCTGAGCGTAGTAGCCAAGTTGTTATCTACCCTACATTAATCATTTCTTAAGGAGCTGGTTTAAAGAGATGGGTACAGCGGTTTTTGCTAATAGGGATGTTTCCTGGGTAAAAAAAAAAATTGATTCTATTTAGTCCGTAATTCAGATTATATAAAAATATTGGATACGTATATTTTGTTTTATCAAATTAATAAAAACTGACAAATATAAAAGACATCAAACATCAGGAGTGGTGGCTTGTGACGTCACTGCTCGCTAAAAAGTGTAGCGTGCAGTAACGTCACACGAGTGTCAACGCACTGTGTCGTCTTCATTTTTTGTTTACATGAAAAAAGAAAAAATACGTGTCTAGTATTTTTTGGAAATCTGACTGACGGACTAATTAGTTTTTTTTAGTCAACTACCCTATTGGGTAACTGCGATTTTTTAAGTCGTTTCAACGGGACAATCGTTTTGTATATATGAGCGTTTAGCTTATAAAATATGAGGTTTAATAACGCCTGAAAAAATAGCCTTATATAACTGGAAATATCCATTTATCTACTGATTTCGTTATATCTACTGATCCATTAAACAAGCAAAACTGTATTACGAAAAAGATATTTTTTTTTTATATATATATATTTTTCACGCACAATGGTCCGCTGGAGGGACTGAGTGCGGAAACAAAACCAATAACATAGAACATAGATATATATTTTTAAAATCTCCAAAAATATCCTTGCTTTTCCCTCTTGCATTTAGTGACTACGTGGGGGAATTCCCCCACCTAATTATTAAACTAAAAATTAAGTTATTTTTAACCCCGCTTCGTCTATACATTTAACCCAGTGTCCAACAGATTAGCAGAATGTATCAGTGGTCCACTGGCCAGCATAAACTTGAGCTGGGGCCAGGAAACAGATTTACGTATCGTGATAACGCTTATCTTAACATGAGAGTAAAACTAGACATTTGGCACTTTGCACTAGTGTGGTAATGATATTATGTTATGTTATCACGAAATATTTCCTTTAGTTCTAAAAATCATTTATTTATTTATATAAATATAATTTATTCATCATCTCCGCGTTAATCCCAGTCGCATCCGAAATTTTTCAGCTTTGGAGTCTAGGGTCTGCTTTAACCAGTCTAACTGATGATTTTGGCTAAACTTCGATATTTTCCGTAAAGCGACTGCCGTTTGACCTCCACAACCCTAAGGCGATATCGAAGCATTGCAGCTAGACCAATTCTTGGACTTTGAGGGCTCCAACAACCCGTAACGACTGCCATTAGATGTTCGTATGGCAACCGGGCCAACGGCTTTACGTGCTTTCCGAGGCACGACCAGACCAGTGCAAGTATTCATATTCATGAACACAAATATTTGCACTGCGAACACTCCTTGCGCAACGGCCGCGTTCACTACCGCTACGCCACGGAGGCTGTCATAAATATAATTTATTGGACACCAAAAATATATATTAAATAAAAAATACATTGTCCGCAACAAAATATACAATAGGCGGCCTTATAGCTAATGCAATCTCTTCTAGGCAACCTTGGAATGGAGATGGATCATACATAGTTACCAGAAAACTGGATGCCCGTTAGCCGAAGACCTTTTGTTGCTTTCCTTTTGTTGTTAATTGAAGCCATTTTGCCTTTATTCGTTAAAATTTTTAACTCGCATTTAAGTCTCCTAACATACATAGTGTAACTACAAAAGCGTCACGAAGGGGCAGCAAGTAGTGGACACTGAAATCAACAGAGGAAAATAAACGACCAAGAAATACATACAGGGAAACTTTTTTCGAGTGCGCAAAAACAAATGGGTGACTCAGAATCAATAACAGAACAAATCTGCATTATTAGTTTAAAATAAAAAATCATGATTTTGTCCGCCCTAAAATCAGCAAATGAGAGACACCAATTATTCATATCAATATCGTAGTATTAGCATATGGCCGCGTAGTGAGCATGCGGGCGGCGCGGGCGCGCGGGGGTCCTGTGATGTTCCCGCCGTCCCCACTCCGCCGAACATGAATGGGACCGCGTGCGGTGACCATAACATCGATTTCATAATAAACATCTTTCGTGATCAATAACAATTTTTTTTGTACTAAAACATACCAAAGTAATAATATTTTTATCTACAAAACTTATTTAGCTAAAGTTGACAAAGTTTGCGCACTGGATAAAATTTTATCCTGTATATGTAGGTCTTTTCAAAGCATATTCAGCTCCTCGCTTCAGGTCTAAACTTAAGCCTAACATTTTTAGGCCACTGCCAAGGTGACGATGCAAAAAACCTTTTCACATGTTGTTTACTGACCCCCTTTCTTGGGGGACTATGATAATACCCCCTTTTTGCCCCATCTTGTATACATACACGGTTTTTGTATACACTTGCGTTTTCATGCCGGTTTTGAATAGATGGCAGTTTTTGTAGGAATCTTATTTTATTAGAGAGCGTATTATAAGTAATGGGGATGTTTCCTGGGTTAAAAGAAAATATTTTATTCAGTTCGTCATTTAGATTATAGAAACGTATTGGATACGTATATTTTGTTTTATCAAATCAATAAAAATTGACACATATAAAAGGCATCAAAGATCAGGAGTGGTGGCTGGTGACGTCACTGCTTGCTAAAAAGTGTAGCGTGCAGTGACGTCACACGAGTTTTCAACACACAGTGTCGTCTTCATTTTTAGTTTATATAAAAAAAAGAAAAAATACGTGTCTAGTATTTTTTGGTAATCTGACTGACAGACTAATTAGTTTTCTTTAGTCAACCTACCCTATTGTGGAGAGGTAGGATCTAAGATGAGATCCAAATGTTACTGAGGGACAAATGTTACTAAAAGTATTGAATTGGACTATAAAACCTTAGAAGTCATTACGTCTCTGATTTTAAGGTTAAATGGTGTTTTAGTGTAAACAAAAAAAAAAAATGGAAAAAGAACTGCAAATGATCTGACGTGTATTTTTTGTCTTTTTTGTATTTTTCTGATGGTATTCTAATGCGTGGATTTTACTAATCAGTTTAAAAATATCTCTTGTGTTCATCTAACTTATACTATAATATCAGTGTGCTCAATTTGTTCATGTTTACACGTCAACTTTCATATTAGGCAATATTGCAGTCGTTACAGGAATTAGTCTTCACAATTTAATGTAATATCATTAATTGTGGTGTAATGTGGAGGCTCTTTGAGTGAAACCCTACGTGGAAATGGTATTGGAAGTAAATACCATGGGTTTAAATGAAAGTGGATATTAGTAATAACCTCTTTCATTGTGTTGGGTACAATAAACTTGTGATACGATATGTTCAGTCATTTTGAGCTAACACAAATAGTTATATTATGTGTATAAATATTGTTGACAGCCTCCGTGGCGTAGCGGTACCGAACGCGGCCGCTGCGCAAGGAGGCGCGTGTTCGATTCCCGTTACAGCGCATATATTTGTATGCATGAATATGAATATTTGCACTGGTCTGGTCGTGCCTAGGAAAGCACGTTAAGCCGTTGGTCCCGATTGCCATACGAACATCTAATGGTAGTCTTACGGGTTATTCGAGCCCTCAAAAGTCCAAAAATTGATCTAACTGCAATGCTTCGATTTCGCCTTTGGGTTGTGGAGGTCAGACGGCAGTCGCTTCACGGAAAATATCGAAGTTTCGCCAAAAATCAGCAGTTAGACTGATAAAGCGGACCCCTGACTCCAAAGCTGAAAAAGCTTCGGATGCGACTGGGATTAACGCTGAGATGATGATGATGATTGCCATGAACAATATAAGTGCTGAAAAAAGTTACACTGGATTAAGATCACTACAAAGATGGATAAGAATAATATAGCAAAATGCTTATTTTGCTATATTAATTTTGAACTTTACTATTTTATTGATTTTTGTAATCACCAAAATTGTGAAATGATTTAGGAATATCTTTAGGTACTGAATGTAAATATAATTTCAGGGCAGAATTTAATACTAAAACACTAATCCTGAAAACGCTTACTCTAAGTATAAGATTATTTAGCTCTTATGTGGTTAAAGATTAGCAACTCAGCAAGTTAGTAGCGAAGCTGATTATCCTGTACCTATGTGCTACATCTACACTTATTATGTAAGCTTTTAATGGAAGCTCTTTTATACTGTCGACATAAACTCATGCCTTCTGCTTATGGAGGTAGGCAGAAACTACTGATAGCCATTTGCAGGTGCCCTTATGTACTCCTTTTACATCCAAAGCCTGGAGCACAGGCGAAGAGTGGCCTGTCGGTGTTCTATATGATGCATTTTGGAGCGTGAGCGATTTCATTCCCCCTTCTTCGCTCCACTCTTACGTTGTTGACACCACTACGATCCGGACGAATCATTTCGCCTCGACTTTTATACCGCGTAAATCGAGGGACTGGAACAATTTGCCAGCGGCGGTGTTTCCGTCGGACTACAATTTAGCTGTCTTCAGGGTTTGAGTGAATAGGCTCTTAATAAACTAGCGCGCTTTACCATCAACGATTGCATCACTGCTTACCATCAGGTGCCATATAACGGCGTACGTTTGTGACCAGATTCTGGACATTCTTGTGCGCCGGTTGTGAGTACTACACCTTTGATCTTCTCGAAGTCAATTTATAAACCTCATGAGTCCAAAAATGTTATTATATGAAAAATGTATAGTGTTTTTACTAAGTGGGACATTTTCATCACAATTTGCATAGTAAATCACTATAAAATCACTCTATTAAGTTAATTTTCCCTTATCAATAAAGGGCAAAAACATACAAGATCTACGTAAACACACATAAAAAAGCAGAACACATCATCTTATCACAGTACTAAAAAACTCCATTACTTAAATGAAATCGTTGTATGCACAGCCTTATATGTAGGGGTGCTCCGTCCAGCACGTTTCTCTCATTAAAGTAATGAGGCTGTGGACATCGCACGAATTAATTGCTCAACTGATAGCTGTGGTGACAACCCTAGTCACAAGTGTCGCTATTATTGTTGCAGGCAGCCCTGACATTTTGCGTTTTAATGTACAGTAAGGGTCAAAAGTGGGGTACCACTTTTGACCCTTATTGTTTTTGCAATAAAGTTCAAAAGTGGTAATGCACTTTTGACCCTTGATTGTAATTTGTAGCATACCATTCGTGTTTATATTTTGGAGTTAAAAAGCGTTGTATGGGTTTAAAAAGCTGCTTTTTATAGACTTTTTATGAAGCTTTGAGCTTTTAAAGTTTCAGGATGAAGTGTACTTTAAGCTGTATTTAAATAAGTAGTATATCTGTGTTTGTTTTATTCCTAGTTCGTGTTGAATACTTGTGGATTCGGGGAAATACTCTTCGCGTTCTGAATGGTGAATGTATTGATTTTGTTCAGCAATTAGATTGTAGATACAAGCTGATATAACCATCTATTTAAACAGCAAGAAATGTAAATGGTTATTTAGCAGAGTCCGGTTTATAGATTTTTAGCTATCTTATCATATAGGTATGTTCAAATGTAAATGATACAGATTCAGTTAGTTATCAGTATTTTACGCATGCCGATTTTCATTTGTCTTTTAACCAATAGACACATATGTAGGTACAATACTTTATACTGGACTGTAATTGCGACTGTAGATGCACCAAATGTTGTTTGGTCGTGGAGAGTCTCCAGATCAATCTCCCTCTGGCACAGCATCGTTGGTCGTGTTGTTGGGTTTAACATTGCATCACCTCGCTCAACCGCCGCCTTCCTTCCTATTTAGTCCATTTTTTTTTTTGAGTGCCTATTCACTCAAAAAATAATAAAAACTCTTAATAAACTAGCACGCTTTGCGATCAACGATTGCTTCACTTACCATCAGGCGGGATAGCAGTCAAGCACTAGTTTATAATAATTATATAAAAAAGAATAATTAACTGCCGTCTACCTTCCTATTCCCTCAGTTTTTTTTAGTGAATAGGCTTAATAAACTAGCGCGCTTTACTTTCGTCGATTGCATCTCTGCCTACCATCAGGCGGGATTGCGGTCGAGCACCAGTTATAATTATTAAAGAAAAATATTATAATAAGTATTATAAATAACTTTACTCACACAAATCAATCAAATCAAATCATTTATTTCAAATAAACCAGTTACAGGCACTTTTGAATTGTCAGAAGGTCGGTCAGTCAATAAGATGAAGCTAGTCGCCCATTCCAAAGAGTAGGTACCTATGGAGAAGAACGGGCAAGAAACTCCATGGACACTCTTTTAAATTTTCAAGCTATTGTTACAAATATTTGATTACATCATTTATGTTGAAATCAGCCGTGTGAGAACGATGCAGAAATATATTGTACGCTGAGAGCGTCCATTATGGAAAACACACAAAAATCAATTCAGAAATTAAAATACGCCATGGCAGCTAAGAGATGACCAGTCCCCTCTGACGGCGTCCGTTCACGAACATGACGTATGGATCAGCATCATTCAGCTCAACCATATTGAAGGGAACCTAATAACCCAACACACACGCCACCATCAGCGAGACATTTGAGTGAGCATGACATACTCTCAACAGCCAGAGCACAATGTACAAAGTACTTGGGATGTATGTGCTACGGTGCACCTGTTTGGGCCGATAGGGCCAGCATAGGGGCGGCGCGACGTAAACTGCTTCAAAGCCAACGTTTGGCATTGATATTTTTGTGCAAGGCGTATAGAACAGTCAGTACTGAAGCCTTACCCGTTCTGGCAGGTGTACTTCCAGTCGATCTTGAAATACAGCGACGTGCTTCAATGTACTACTCCGCGAGATTGGAGGCCATGGACACTAACTTTGTTACACAACGCGACCTC
Source organism: Sesamia nonagrioides (assembly GCA_017933935.1). NCBI lineage: Eukaryota > Metazoa > Arthropoda > Insecta > Lepidoptera > Noctuidae > Sesamia > Sesamia nonagrioides. Next base: position 91,135 of record JADWQK010001835.1, on the reverse strand, counting down.
AATAGAATTTCTAGATTATTTAAACCTCAGACTGACGTCTGGGAGGACCTCTTATCCGAATGGCAAAGTAGGTGGGATAATTCCATCAAGGGCCGGCACCTCCATCTGTTCTTTCCATCCGTTGGCGATCGGCTGGCTAAAACATGGCTGGAGGTTGACCACTGCGTTGCCCAATTTCTCACAGGTCATGGCAACTTTAAAAGTAAACTGTATTCTTTTAAACTTGTTCCTTCGCCTTTATGTCAGTGTTCTACATCGAACTGTGAATTTGAACAGTCCGCACATCACATCTTGTGGGAGTGTATTCTTTGGCAGAATGAACGCAATATTATGTTGGATAGTGTACAAGTTACATCAGGAGTTGTTTATTATACGGACCTTGTAGAAACTAGAACTAATTTCCGTGCGTTCAGGCGCTTTTGCCATACCTATTATTGGAATCAATTGTAACAGCACATACCTACTTAGGACCCATTAACTTAATCAAATTTTATTCCGTGGTGCTTGGCAATCTGGGCTTCTCCCAGTTGCAATAATATCCCTTTGTGCCGATTGGCCTAGTTCTGTTCTGTCTCCTGCTTGTTATGGAGGGAAGTGGAAAAAATATCTTTTTTCTTACTCCTCCGCTATTCTTTTCTGATTAATTTCGTTGCGGGACCCAAGACAGTTGAATCGTTTCTCCGGGACTCGTCGAGCTTCATTGCTCGGCGTTTTTCTGGCGGTCTCCATTGTTGATTCTGGCTTTCAGGAGTTGCAGTGGGTTGGGAACAGTATGGCGGGGCGGGTTTTGTCCCAAAAAAAAAAAGCCAGAGCACAATCAAGTTAATAAAAAAGACTAAACCAACAAATAAATACTTTACAGCACATTCGTAACATTGTGCTCACACGTTTGCCATGCAATTATACAATACTAAGTAATTGATTCTACACAATGCTAAGATAGTATTGTCCAAGGTTCAGCAGCTCCAACAGTGTTCCCGAATACTAAGTTTAGCTCCTGTATAGCTGTACAAGTGCCGAACACCTCTGTCAGCGATACAATTCCGTAACGTACAATATACTTGGCTACATAGTGTGTAATACAGGCTTTGAATTAATAACAAAAACAATTACACATTAAAACTACAAGAGGAAAAATCAAAGAACAATCAGTGTATAGAAATCGGACGCAGCTCAAGCCCAAGCCTTTTTGTCCTCAATATAACCGCAGAGAAGGGACGATAATTAATCACCATCTTACTTTCTTCACCTTCGTATTGTCGATTTCAAACCACATATCCGTCTCCATACGTTTTAAATTTTCTATCTTAATTACATCATTATATGGCAAGTAATGAAATATACATATATGAATGTAACTGTACAACCCATCCGTCATATCATTTCATTCCTCCGAGGATAGCCCTGTTATCTCAATGATTAATGGTGTCGATAACATGACAGGGTAGCTGGTTTGATGCCCGATTGAAGTTGTGAAGACGGTTCCTGGGGGAGACACTGATTGTGATAACATAATGCATAATATTTTTGTAGGATAAGCTGAGATGTAAGAGATTTTATGAAGCTTATCTTTAAGAGAAATGTTAATTAGGAAAATGAATATTTTGAATGTGATCTGCTTAAAATTATGCATAATATATTTACTTTGTTGATCTACTGTCTGCAAGGGCGACAGCAAAACCTGTGATCCTTAGTTTAATACATATATATAATTTAAACTAGTGCTTTGACCGTAATCCCGCCTGATGGTAAGCAGTGACGCAATCGTTGGTGGTAAGGCGCACTAGTTTATTAAGAGCCTATTCACTCTAGCCTTGATGTTACTTAAATTGTAGTCCGACGGAAACACTGCCGCTGCCAAATTGTTCCAGTCCCTCGATGTATGCGGTGTATGACGAGGCGAAACGCTTGGTCCGGATTGTAGTGGTGTCAACAACGTAAGCGTAACGGCGGATGATGACACATGCAATACATGAGTCAGTATCATCATCAACCTTTTTATCGTCCCACTGCTGGGCACAGGTCTCCTCTCATACAAAGAAGGATTGAGTGTAATCACCATTCACCACGCTTGCTCAATGCGGGTTGGCGATTTCAGACTTAAGAGTCCAGGATTCCTCAAGATGTTTTCCTTCTCCTTGTAATTAGTCATTGGTGTCCAAGATATACTTAGAAAGTATATATAACACTTGCCTGATCTGAAATCGAACCCGCATACTCATACTTGAGGGGCTGGTGGTTTAACCACTAGGCCACCGCGACTTAATACATATATACAATAAATGAGTGATGCAACGTTATGAAGCTTAGAAAACGGTTTCTTATATTAAAATTGGCACAGGAACTAGTTTGAATAAAAATGAAGTACTTTACTTAGTGAAATCATGTTATGTGTTACATATTCCAGTCACATTGTAGTGAACGCATTAGTCGGTATTGAAGGAAATAACTAGTGGGGGAAAGTTAGAGTTCTCTTGTAGTTAAACCTGGTTTTATATTGGACGTTTACCCAATGGGTAGCTTCTATGAATATTGTTTCTAGAGTCACTTAGTAATCAAAAAGTTATATTACAAATACACTTTTCATTCAACACATTGCAGACAAACAATACATTGTTCGTCTCACGCCTGCCTGCGACGTGGAGGCCCCGGGTTCGAGCCCCCGGCCAGGTCATAATGGAAAACGATCTTTTTTTGATTGGCCTGGGTCTGGGATGTTTATCTATATATGTATCTATTATAAATATGGTATCGTTGAGTTAGTATCCCATAACACAAGTCTCGAACTTACTTTGAGACTAGCTCTATCAGTGTGATTTGTCCCTATATGTTTATTTATTTTATTGTTGATATTTTTTTATAACTTAGCTGTTTTAAGCAAAGGAACACTTCAGCATTTGTTTATGTGATATGAAAAACTTGTAATCAGCAAATGTGATAAGCAAACCTGGTTCCCTTTTTTAATGAGTCTTTCATTAAATATTTGTTTGTGTAAGGATTGCAAGCTTGGGGGAGGCCTTTGTCCTTTATAGACTGAACCCTCTATAGACTGAAGAAGAAGAGAGACTTATGATTAAAAAGCCCTTCCTATAATATCCTTTGAACCATCTAAAGAAGTCGTGCCCTTGCTATGTATGGTACATAGCAAGGGCACGGCTACTTTTCTTACCGCTACAAAATGTATAATTGTATAACATGTATATAAAAACAATAATCATTCTAGTATGCTGTTCCTCACATTTGTACGATTTCTTGCTTATCTATCAACAGTTATATGATTGCGTTTATGGTGCCTTTAACTTATAGTTAAGTGTTAAGAACTGATGGAATCTTGGATAATCTGTTTATAGATTGTGTGTGTATAAGAACGATGCGGTGTATATGATTATAGATTAATTATCTAATTACTTCTAAGAAACATAAAGATATCTATAATGTTGATCGACTGACTGAATAGTGAGGAAATCATTATCAATAGACCTTTCAGTGAAATCAGTGATAGTCGTACTGTGACTTATCAAATTAATTTTTAAACAAATGTAGTAGGATATATTTTTCATAGTAAAGAGTAAAGTTGTTCAACTTGTTAACCTTTAAACGTGATCTAATTTTCAGATATAGGTACAACTTTCTTTTTTGTTTAAGAATGCGAATCCCGAAACACTTGACCAATATTTTTAAGTAAAAATAAAATACAAAATTACAAAAAGATACCATGAAAAACCACAAAGTTATGGGCTTGTTATCTTGTTGTCCCAAAAAAAGGTTAACGCACCGTTCGCCATGATCTATCGTCAGCTGCTTTGCTCGCTCGATAACCACACTGCAACAATTTCTAAGTGTATTTGGAAAAAATATTACAACGTGTAAAAATTATTGGAATCGATTCAGTTGTTTATCCTGAACAAACTATATCCAGGTTTGTTATAAAAAAAAAAAATAAGGTTGTATACACAGTTTTTTTATAATTAATTTTTTAAGGTTTTAGCTCATTCAGAATAATTTTGACAAATCCCATTTCTACCTACGCCTCAACCTTTTACAAACGTGATCATAATACTTCATCCCTTAATTTGAACGTTCAAAATTCGAGTCTTGGATATTTATATTAAAATAATACTTGTTCAACATCGAGGTCAAAGAACTTTGACGACTGAAACACAGAATAAGTAATAGGTACAGAAACAAGGTCGGTTCCAAAAAAAGAGGCGCACGCACACATAGACGCGTATGAATGACAATTACCTCGATTCCTCTGTCCGCAAACTTGAGTTAATTTTAGTCCAGTGCATATTTTTCCTTCTATTTCATTAAGAAAAGGACACAAGAAAAAAAAATTAAAATTAAAAAGTTAAAAATAATAAAAAAAAAGCGTGAGGCGCTTTGTGCCATGATTTTTGTATATTAAGCGCCTCACGCTTTTTTTAGCATGTTTTTTTTAGTTTTTTAAACTATATTTATTTTCAACTTTTTAGTTCGATATTCTTAAAAAAAAAAAAAACGAACGAACGAATGTATTGAAAACGGTGGGACATTTTACAGTAATGAGCCGCTCACTCGTAGTCCAAAGAGTTAGAGACGGACAAACAAACAAGCAAACATACAAGTGAAGCTAATAAAAAGCATGTAAAAATTAGTTAAGTCCTGTCAAATTAGTCCTTCCGTGTCTGAAGTAAATTACATGTGTCTTCTCGGCCTATAGAGGTCCACTGCTGGACAAACGCCTTCCTTAAGGCTTTCATTCCATTGGAGGGATTTGCCATAATCCCCATGCTTGACAAGCGGGTTGGGGATCGCAGTAATTTGATATAACACACAAGAAGCGATGCTGCCCACTTCCCTGGTGAGAAGTTCCCTTAGTCGCCTCTTACGACACCTACGGGAGGATATAGGTTGGTACTATTCTAAGCCCGGTACCACACGGTGAAGATATATTTTGTCGCTTTGTTTTTAATCATGTATAAACTGTCTATGGAGTATCTTAGTTTTAAAGGACTAAACTACTTACCTTCTGTCCTTTTCATAATGTAATAACTAGAAAGAAAAAGATGGACTAAACTTAAAATTAGTTTAGTTTCTGAACGAAAGAATCGGCACTAATCATAAGTAAAGGGCAGTCGCGAGTGCGCTTGCACTGAACGTACAGTGCGTCTATGTGTGCGTGAATTTACTTTTGTAGCGTGCAGCTGACCTTCTGTGGTTACTATTCGGTGACTGAAAAAGACTCAAGGTTCACAATGTCACCTGTTTTAGTCTCTGACAGTTTTCTTGCTAATATAGAGTATCGTGAAACAGCTTACGAGCGAGAGGACAAATTAGGATCGCGGGTTTTTGTGAGTGGTTGTAAACATACGGCTAAGAAGTTTGTAAGGCAATGCTGCGGGTTGAACGCATTTTAGTTACGTAATAACGCAGGTATTAAAATAGATTTAACCAATGCGTATCCGTAGTATGACCACAACTTTTGATTAAATTGACACCCGAGTGAGTTATATACATGAAGGTATATAATAAAGATAAATTAATTGACAAATGTTTTATGTTGAATATGACAAGCTGCTGAAGTTACAATGATAATAATTGCCATTATTTTTAAATTGAGTACGCTACCGATGATACATATCATTATTCACTACTTATACCTACCTACCTAGTGGTTAAAACACCAGCCTCTCAAGTATGAGCGTGCGGGTTCGATTCCAGGTCAGGCAAATACCAATGTAACGTTAAGTTATATGTACTTTCTAAAATATATCTTGGACACCCAATGTATGATTGTTAGATGAAGGAAAGCATCTTCAGGAAACCTGGACTTTAAAGTCTGAAAACGCCAATCCGCATTGAGCAAGCGTGGTGATTACGCACAATCCTTCTCTGTATGAGAGGAGGCCTGTGTCCAGTAGTGGGACGATAAACAGGTTGATGATGACTTATACAACTCAATACTCAATATCTATCTATATTTCTTTACCATAATGTACAATGCGATGAACAGAATAGTTTTCTCTAGTTCTTATCCAAGGTCAGGCGGAGAAAATCGTAGCGGGCCGTCCCCAACTTTCCTCCCTTATATTCGTCCAAGGTTGTCGCATGAATCCTGATTGCAGTGGAAACGTGACAAGAATATCACCGTAACCGCTATCTGATACGACGAACGGTTATTTATTGGGTAAATCTCTAGTTATTTCGGCTGGTTACGTCCTTGGTCGAAGGTTTTTAGGTTCGGCTTGATTCGTATTAAGGGTATTTGGGCTTTTGAATCTACTTGTTTTCGTTTCGACGGTAAGCTCTCAAGATCCTTGTACATATTATTTTGACGGAGATACCGTGGCAATGGTGCACAGGCTAGTGAAGGAACACGAGTGGGTTTTAGTCAGTCTGACGACTACAAGACAAGACTGACGCCGGTCGCCATTATTGCGGCGTCAGACTTTTACCCACTCGTGTATATACAGTATGTTAAATAACAGAGGGCGTTCCCTTAAACTCGTTAATATATATCATTAATAGATTAAAATAAAAATATCAGCATAGAAAAATAAGCATAAAAAAATCCGAATAAAAAAAAATTCTAATTGGAAATATATTTGAAACCTCCTGTTTTAAATCAAAATAGTAGTCGTCATGTATAAATAAACTGCGACGTTGCCCTCTTTCATGTTCGCGTGTACAGTGTGTTTCTTTTACATGTCAATTTAAAATTTTTATTGAATATTTTCTTATTGGAAAAAATTTTAAAACATTTTGTTTTCGAATGGAAATATTTTTTTTTAGCATGTATGTATGCTATACTATTTCGGGTTAACGGGAACGCCCTCTGTTAGTTAACATACTGTATATATATATATATTTAAATTATAAACTAGCGCTTGACCGCAATCCCGCCTGATGGTAAGCACCAGATAGTAAGCGATCGTTGATGGTAATGCGCGCTAGTTTATTAAGAGCCTATTCACTGTAGCCTTGAAGACACTCAAATTGTGACCTATAGATAACTAGCTTTCCGCCCGCGGCTTCGCCCGCGTGGAGTTCGGTTATATCGCGCTTTTTAGATTTCCCTCGGGAATATCAAAATTTTCCGGCATAAAAGGTAGCCTGTGTTCTTTCTCAGGGTCTAAAAATTGTCTGTGCAAAATTTCATCAAAATCGGTTGATAGGTTTAAGCGGGAAAGCGTAACAGACAGACAGACAGAGTTACTTTCGCATTTACAATATTAGTGTGGATAATAGACGTTGTTCAATTCGTCAAGGATGCAGGTGACTAGCAGATGGAGCATGACCTGTTCAGGTGCAAAGCATACGCACTGGATCTTGAGCGAATCTGTCATCATCATCATCTCAGCGTTTATCCCAGTTGCATCCGCGGCTTTCGTGTTGGAGCCCGGGGTCCGCTTTCCTGCAGATTAGATTCTCCTCCATCTCTACTATCCTGCACGCATGTCATCTCTTACAACAACAAGCCAGCATTTCTTTGGTCTTCCCACGGTTTGGTTTGTTCCGGCCGGCGGAGGCACCATGGCAAGACATTTGTTGAGCGAATTTGTGCATATTGTAACTTGGTCACTTTTCGAGGGTCATTAGCATTTCCCTTCATTATGACTTTCGATACTAAAGCCACTACAAATACTAGACATTGTCCACTATGCCTTAACTGCAACATTTCTGCGCAGACAAGAGCCCACGCGGAAATGTTGCCATTTTCCTCAAACTAATGAACACAGTGAAACTCACAGTATAATTATAATGTTATACAAACACGTACATGGTATCCAATTAGGAACATCCCTAAACTAGGGCTGTACCCATTATTTTAATCACCGTTCCGTGACTAGGCCCTTCCTTATAATTTATAATTGCAAGGGTAGTTACTGACTCGCGACAGACTTGTCTAAATTAGAATTTTTGATCGCGCCAAGAAAAATGTCTGAAATTAAGATGTATTTAATTTAAAATAATAATAATAAATATTTTGGCTATTGACTTATAATATCATAAAAAAAATATTTTACTAAAGTATTTTTATGCATTTATAATGCATAAAAATACTCGATATAAATCTACTAATAATATAAAAATACACGATATAAATCTCGGCAAAATCAAACAAAAATTGACAGTGATTTAGGAAGCAATAGTTTAGATAGTTGTACATTTTAACTTTAAAGTTTAACAACTGACTAGATAGTGGACATTACTAAAATGAAGAATTGCATGATTTAATTCCCCCATCTCCGTTCCATCATCAGACGACCCGTCGTACGGCGAGTTTCCACCCTTACGTTGTTAACACCACAACGATCCGAACGAAGCGTTTCGCTTCGTCTTTTACACCGAGTACATCGAGGGACTGGAACTATTTGCCAGCGGCGGTGTTTCCGTCGAACTACAATATGAGTATTTGAAGGCTAGAGTGAATATACTCTTAATAAACTAGCGCGCTTTACCATCAACGATTGCATCACTGCTTACCATCAGGCGGGATTGCGGTCAAGCACTAGTTTATAATTTATTTAAAAAAAAAACGTAAAATCGCACGACCCAATAAAAAAAAAAACCGCAAGTATACAACCAACTCCCGCTCACTCCCGGCCTGTCATTTCATACTGATAATTAATGATTATTAACTACATAATTAAGGCGAAGGAATGACAGGGCAATGAATGAGATCCTCCTTTAATTGTGTTTTCGATCTTGGGGGTTAAGTTAACGAACGAGGCCTATGTTTTGATGGGTGACCACTGAAGCGGTAAGCCCCGGGCGTTTAATTTGCGTAATTTAAAACGAAGGCTAATTTGTGTTTAATGGAGTAAATTAAGGATAATTTTGATCGAAATTACACTGGTTTATGAGTTATAAAACAGTTTGGTTTACCCTGACGTAGTAATAAATTATTACTAAGCTGGAATGGAGAAAATTATACTTTTTGTTTTTTCCAATAAACTAGGTATTTCGTCGATAATGATTATTTTGATAGCAAAGCTTTAGTTAGATATCAATATGATCTTTGAAACGATGTCGAAACTTTTGATATACAGGGTGGCAAGGAGATTGCTGATTAAATATAAAAAATATCGTAATGAATGATTGTGTGTGGTCTTAATATATAAAGCTGAAAAATCGTTTGTTTGAACGTACTAATCTCAGGAACTACAGTCCAATTTGAAAAAATATGTTTGCCTATCAATCCAGGATGGCTTTAGGCTATATATAACATCACGCTGCGACCAATAGGAGCGAAACGTATAAAAAAACAAATATTAAACCTTATCCAAAAAATTAATAGTATCTAATTTTAAACAAAATTATCCTTAACATCACTTAATTTCGATTACCATCTTATAAGAACTTATAATAACTTATAATTACTTAAAATAACTCTTTTGGGGTTAAAATTAAATGTTTAAATGACTCTACGCAAACGAATGCGCAGCAGCTAGTCTCGTAATAAATCTCTTTTTAAATCGAACGCTACATCACCCCTATATCTTCTCCCTTTTTTGTTCCAGACCCTCCCACAGCGCCTATGATCACTGGATACGTCCCTGGGACTACCTTGTCAGCTGGTACCGTTCAGAGGTTGTCCTGTATATCTTCGGGAGGCAACCCTTTGGCTACACTTACGTGGTTTAAGAATGATAAAAAGGTAACTTTGTTAAGGTCCTACTGATTTGATGAAAAAAAAATGCGCTGCTTTATTGGAGAAGAGTTGATATATTGATGGAAAGATTGATAGTGAAAATATTGGTTGTGGGAGCGGGCTTTATGTATATATGTAGTTATAATATGTGCCATTTCACTATCCAAATAGAGTGCGATGTAAGCTATTATCAACTAGCCCATATCAGCAAGAGAGACGAGTGGAATATTTTGAACAAAAGCGATGATTATTACAATATTGATACATTTCATTCGAATATTGATATCGAATCATTCCAGTCCACTACACTATTCTTAACAGTGAACCAATGAAAGCTTCCGAACCGATATGAACGGTGAATTATTTAGGTCCAAAAATATTAATATTGCTAAATGCTGGAAGCGAATATTGACTGGTCTATTTAGTTATTGTGATGAACGCTGGAGGTGGTTGAAAGTAGCTCCGGTGTTCAAAAAGTTACAGGAGATATAGATCATGCGATGGAAAAGGTAAAAGGACATATAAAAAAGAAAGTTTTTAGTATGAATAGATGGCATACTCAAGATGTAGTCAAATACGTCCAAACGATTTCTATGGGACGATGGAAAACTTAAATGAGTTACTTTTCGAAATTCACCGTTCTCATATTTGCTATATCATTATACAGCATTTCCCTTCATCTGCTGAGCGTAGATTAGAACTAAGAGATTTGTATAAAGTTTACTCTTACTGGATATTTTGGGTTTTTTTTAACATTAGCTAAGGCTTGACCGCAAACCCGTCTAAAGAGTGACGCAATCGTTGCTGGTAAAGCGTGCTAGTATATTAAGAGCATATTGACTCTAAGCCTTGAAGTAAGTGAGTAAGCCTTGGGTCTTCAAAATCTCACATTTATTCTTCTATTTCAGATCCATTCAGTAACAAAAACGACTGAACGTTCAGTGTCTGCCGAGATCTCCATTCTGACCAATGTGACTGATAACCAAGCTCAGTACAGATGTGAGGCTACCAACAGTGCCACTGAGATCCCGCTGTTTGAGACTGTTACACTGAATGTTTATTGTAAGTATATATATCTTCTTCTTCTTCAGCCTATAGATGGCCACTGTTGGACAAAGGCCTCCCCCAAGGCTTTCCACGCTGACCGATCTTATACTACCCACATCCATCGACTTCCCGCAACCTTCACCAGGTCATCGGTCCACCTTGTTGGGGGCCTCCCAACGCTGCGTCTTCCAGTACGTGGCCGCATATATGTATATATAAACATATATTATAAACTAGTGCTTGACAACAATCCCGCCTGATTGTAAACAGTCATGCGATGTTTGATGGTAGAGCCTATTAATTGTAGTCTTGAAGACACCTAAATTGTAGTCAGACTGAAAAAACACGGTATAAGACGCGGCGAAATGCTTCATTCGCATAGTAGTGGTGTCAACAACGTAAGGGTAGACTCGTCGTACGACGCGTCGTCCGATAATGGAACGGAGATGGCGGAATTAAGTCATGCAATTCCTCGCATACTCTCCAAAATGCATTCTATAGAACACCGACAGGCTGGCTACTCTACGCCTGTGCTTCAGGCTTGACTGTAATTCATTATGTGGTTCTAAGGCCCCGTGAGCTGTACGAGAGAGGTCATTGTCAACATGGAGCGGAAATTAAGCTAGAGGGTATAAAAAAGACAATATAAAAAGGATGGCCTTTTTTTCCGCAGTAAAATAATTATGGCTTAACAAAGGCCCTGAGGGCCGAAACAATGAAAAAGTCAGAAATTGTTGGGACTGACTCAGCTACCGAAAAGGTTATTTCAATCCTGTTGTTGTAAATATCAATTCCATGTGTGTTACGAAATTACCCCGCTCATCATGGATCAAATCTCTTTGCAATCAATTGATTGTGAAATCACTGAGTGAATCGAATTGGATTTCAGAAACCAGAGTTTAATTGGTTCCCTAAATAGTAAATGAAATAATTGGAGGACCTACTGTTAGGGATATTGCAAAATTTATTATCTTAACTCCTTACTATTCAAGGGAATTTGTATCGATTGTTTGCTTAGGACTGACTAAAGATTACAGCTGATTTTGTACTCCTAGAAATTGGGTTTACGCTGTCCTTGACTAGTATATAAGTAGTGGAAACTTTGCCAACCACGTAGTTTAAAGTTTACGAATTCCGTTCATTAATCCTCTTGTATGTTTATTTTTAGGATCTAGTTCTATATTTGATGAATTTCCAAATGTTTAGGACCGAAACTAAAGTATGTACTATCATATATATTATTTCTCAAGGGGTTTTTTTTGCCAGTACTTCATAAATTTCCTCATACTTTATCAATATATATAAATGAGGCATCATTTTAAAGCTTATCAGGACCGTTACACCAGAAAAATATACAAATATCTCACATTTCAGTGGTTTTTCAAATATTTACGATTAAAAAGGAAGAAAAGAAACCCCGCCGTCGAGCTATCGATCCTCTATCGTGAGCATTGAGATACCTATACAAAATGGAAGTGCAAATACTTCGTACCGATCTAGTCATATTTATTCTTTTTACCAATAACTTTGGCAATGCGTCTGAAAACGTTTGAAGTATAGGTATATTACAGAGGAAACATAATAAATGTAACTTATTGAGCTATAAATTGAGTTATTAACATACTCATCAAAAACAGGAACATTGCAGATATCAATCTATGTGTAGGAGATAATAATAGTATACAAAAACACATCGCAAGTTTGTCAAAACATCTCTTCAAATAACTTTTTCTCAACAGTCGCCCCCGAAGCAGTGAAAGTGCGGGTGGAACCAGAAGAGCTCAAAGTAGGCATCGAAGCCACTCTCTTCTGTGATGCGGCCAGCAGTAATCCGCCTGCGACATTGTCGTGGTGGCGGGACGGAATACCAGTGCAAGGTGAGTTGAAAGAAGTAGTTAACACTTGTATTATAGTACTGTATTAGCCATTTAGATCACTGATCTCCTGTCCTTGTAGTGCTTGTCCATGTCACATAAATTGAGACCGTACCAACCTTTTAAAATTGTAGATTTTTGGTTCAATAATGTACTTAACTTTATTGTTAAACTCCTTTCTTATTATTGTCAAACAAAATCTAATTTTAGTTCGATCCTAAAGCTAGAGTAAGTCAAATTAAATCGAAAGTCATTTAATCAAATTAGGCTAAGAATCGACGCTTTTTGAATGACAATATTACATAAGACAGTCTCCTAAAACGGCCGCCTTTCGCCACTTGCTAGTGCTTTCGCTGGGAAGAAGAAGTGGCGGAACTAACTCCCCAGCAGCACAGCTATCTGCTCTTTAAAAAAACACATGACTTTATACAGTACTATATATAGTAATTAACACAAGTGTTTGTTTATCGAAATTTAATTAGATTTAGGCAAAGTTCTTATTACTAAAGTGACAAATTGAACTACGTTGTAATTTTTGTATATTTAACAGCATTTCTGTAACGGTTAGTTTCATAATTGAACAACTCCTTACTCAAAATCCTTGTTTTTTAACGATGGGGTGAAGGTTTCTTATTTTTGTTATCATTATTGCACTCTGTAAGTTCCTGTATATAGCAGTAACAGCTTATTTTAATCTTCTTTTGGCCATATAATATATAATTTGCTGTCTTCACTTTTTAATTTTCTATTTAGTTTATCTAAATATGTACAATAGTTTTAACTACATAGGTATCACTTGTTTGAAAACATGCGAGCGCATGACTAAATCACGAGTAAACTTCTTCAGTAAATAGTTTTATTGACCCAAAGCGAATCTTCATTGACTATTTAACAAAGCAGTACAGGCCTGTGTTCATACTGTTTTCTATGTAAATCCCTTGTCTGTAGACATTCGTGATTTAGCCGTGCATAACAAATCGATTGCGTTGCATGGCTGCATCGTACTAGTGAGTCCTCAATATGTAGCTAGGAGAGTTACTGGAATGGTCTGGACCTAAGGATCTATCTTAGTATGAGCCTAAATGAGTCCAATTTTTTGTTAGAATTTAGGTTTCGCGTCTACATCGTAATTCGTATACAACTGCTTAAACTGATAGTCACACAAATAATTGAGAATTTATGACAGATAATTGAGTGGCGTAGTAGTAGCGAACGCCGCCGCTACGCAAAATGTGTTCAAGCCCCGCGCAGTGCAAATATTTGTATGCATGAATATGAATATTTGCACTGGTCTGGTCGTGCCTCGTGAAGCACGTTAAGCCGTTGGTCCCGGTTGCCATACGAACATCTAATGGCAGTCGTTACGGATTGTTGGAGCCTTCAAAAGTCCAACAATTGGTCTAACTGCAATGCTTCGTTATCGCCTTCGGGTTGTGGAGGTCAGACGGCAGTCGCTTCACGCAAAAAATCGAAGTTTAGCCAAAATTAACAGTTAGACTGGTAAACCGAACCCCAGACTCCAAAGCTGAAGAGCTGCGGATGCGACTGGGATTAACGCTAAGATGATGATGATGAAAAATAATTCAGAATCCCTTCTAAAACGCCCGAAATCTTAGTCTGTTACTATAAGACGTTCAATAAACCTTCCACCGTTATAATTCACATGTAAAAAATAGCATAGTAATACATTAAAAGTAACTTTAAATTAATATGTTATGGTTTTGAATGTGCCCGATAAGTCCATGATGTAATAGTACAGATGATAGCACATCCAGCTACTACAATCTGTCAGGTTTCTTTATTAGATATTCAGCTTTATTCCCAACCAACATTGAGCCTTAATGGCTCAATATTATAATTAGCAGTTTGGGATAGCTTGACCTGCTGTCGTCCGTTCATACATTTAGTAAGAAATATTCAAGGCGCCAAGACAGATGGATATAATATTGTAACCCAAGGTAATTCCAAAAGCTACCACCCCTTCTTTTGTTCCAGGTCTACCACCAAAGAAGACGAAAGGACTCCACGGAGGGACTGTGTCCACAATAGAACTAAAGCTGTCTATTACCAAGGAACTGAATGGTGCTGTGTACACTTGTCAGGCCATGAACGAAGCCTTGCAGAGGAGCGTCCATGATGCGCTGCCGCTTAAAGTTTTATGTAAGTATTGAGATGGAAAATTCTCAGTAACTTTTAATGGGTTGTATGTAAATGTAGTTACAAAAGTTAGAAGAACGTTATATGATTGTACGAGCAGCCGCCAGAGTTAGTAATTTGAACATTTAATTTTAATCCCAAAGTATACAACATACATTTTAAATTTTTGTTATGCTCCGCTCCTATTGGTCGCAGCGTGATGTTATAGCCTAAAGCCTTCTCGGGTTAATGGGCTATCCAATGCAAAAATATTTTTTTAAATAGGACCAACCGTTCCTGAGATTAGTGCGTTCAAACAAACAAACTCTTCAGGTTTATATATTAGTACTAGCGGCCGCCAGCGACTTCGTTCGCGTGGATTAAATTATAATATTTTTTTTAAATCTAGTTTTTATATTGGGGCTTTTTTCCCAATATATATCAGTCTCGTCTATCTTTATTACAAATTACTTAGCATATTTAAACTTACAGCCTAAGAAACAAGTATTAAAAGGGGATTCTAGTGCCGAGGAATTTGGAAAATAGGTATTTGAAGAAACTTGCCGTCGCGCTGCTTCCAACCTCTCCCGATAAAGTGCGAAAAGGACAGTTGCAGCTCAGGCTGATTTTACCTACAAAAACGTTGGCCAAAAGACGTTTCGTATTCCGCTGTTTTCTTTTTCAAAACACGACAGATCTTAATTATTTTTATATCAAAATTTAGAGGAAAAGTATACATAAGCTTCTATTATTTTCCTTTTTTGTCAAAAACTTATCACGTTTGTCTAATAGTCATCTGAATATCTCGGTAAAAATGGGTTATTTTTCGCGATTTTGAAGTACCTATCGTATTTCTTTAATTAATTAAGTTTTGGAAAAAATCAAATGATAGGGGCACGTATAATCACGGTGTAACATTGTAAAAAAAATGCTCTAAAAGCATTATCCAAGAAGAAAACAGCGGAATAAGTTTGTGTAGAGAAAGCACCACCACCACTAGAGTTCCCTCTTAAACAATAATCAATTCATCATAAACAATTCAATATGACGAAACACTGCTGAGCGACTGCTATAAAACGACAAGCAAGGTTGTTTGCTTCACTGTTTTGTTCCACCAATTAATCAAAACTATTACTTCTAGATGCGCCTATTTTTGATGAGACTACACCCTACACGACGGTTGGGGTAGAAAATGAGCCGCTCATTATAGTGTTACGAGCTGATGGTAATCCTGGGAGCATCACCTATACCTGGACCAAGGATGGGCTGCCTATTACGCAGTCTTCTTACAGCACTGGAAGTAAGTGGCACAAAAATAATAAAGCTTTGTAAAGATGATGATGTTTCGGGAGGTTCCTGTTCCGTATAAGGCGGGAGGAAACGCCAGGGTGTCACCACTGTGTGGATCGCCCTGAGGACACGGTAGAACATAAGGTGGAGGTCTGCCCGGCTTGAGTAGAGTACCGCCGTGTCCTCGATCGGCGGCGATCTCTCGCGTCCGACCCTGGCCCAGGCGATGGTACTTAGCCAGAGTTGCCGGATTGGGTTTTAGTCAGTAAAAGTCTGACGCGCGTGAAAAATCACTGAATGTATCCATAGAAAGCCTGCTTTTTTAAAACTTCAAATTTAGCACCTAATTAGTTCCATAGATTCTTTTTTTTTTACAAGCTACAGCAACTGATTAATTACCAATACGCAGTTTCACAATCTACCAATGCCTGTAACATTCAAAAACGCTGAAACCAAATTATTTAATTTTATCATACAATCAGCATTTAGCATTTTAGCAAGCATTATTAACCCAATTGATAGGTCTATGAGAGTTGGTTTTGTTATCAATATTGTATTAATGTTTTCAAATAATATCAACAGTATTTAGTTGAAACAAATAGTTGTGGCCAATCGTTATGGTTTCCGCATATCTGTGGTGGATATATAAATTATTATATTCCTTTTATTATTAGACTAGCGGCCGACAGCGACTTCGTTCGCGTGGAGTTAGTTATGCTCCGCTGTTATTTAAAGGCGTAAAGCCGAATAACTAATGGGCTATCCAACGCAAAAAGAATTTTGCAAATCGGACCAGTAGTTTCTGAGATAAGCGCGTTCAAACACACAAACTCTTCAGTTTTATATATTGTACTTCTTCAGCCTATAGAGGTCCACTACTGGACAAGGGCCTCCGCCAAGGCTTTCATTACATTGAAGGGGTTTGCCATAATCCCCACGCTTGGCGCGGGTTGGGGATCGCAGTAATTTTATATTCCACAGGAGAAGCGTTGCTGCCCGTTTCCCTGGTGAGAGTTCCTTTAGTCGCCTCTTACGACACCCACGGAAGGATATGGAATGGTACTGTTATAAGCTCGGTACTACGCGGTTACCCTCATCATCATCATCATCATCAGCCTTTACTCGTCCACTGCTGGACATAGGCCTCTTTCATGGCACGCCAACAAGCTCGATCCTGAGCAGTTCTCCGCCAGCCACTACCATCTCGCCCAAGGGCGTCCCACGCTACGTTTGCCGAGACGCGGTCTCCACTCAAGGACTCGTTTACCCCAACGGTTGTCGGTCCTGCGGCATATGTGACCAGCCCATTGCCACTTCAGCTTGCTGATCCTCTCCGCTATGTCGGTTGCGGTTACCCTGCTGATAATTAATTATATTATTTTCCTCTAGATGACAGAATTATATCAGAAGGCAGTATGCTGAACATGACAAAGCTAACACGACATGATGCAGGCATCTACACGTGTGAAGCTGTGAACTCTCAAGGAGCAGCTGTCGCTAACATCAGCGTCTCTGTACATTGTAAGTATTTATTGCTTAGAATTTTGATTTCCTAAGTAATTACTTTTGTAGGTTTTATAAACTAAATTAATAACTAAACTAAACTCGCAAAGATGACGCTCAGCAGAGCCACTTATTTTTGATTTCCTAAGTAATTACTTTTGTAGGTTTTATAAACTAAATTAATAACTAAACTAAACTCGCAAAGATGACGCTCAGCAGAGCCACTTATTTTTGATTTCCTAAGTAATTACTTTTGTAGGTTTTATAAACTAAATTAATAACTAAACTAAACTCGCAAAGATGACGCTCAGCAGAGCCACTTATTTTTGATTTCCTAAGTAATTACTTTTGTAGTATTTTATAAACTAAATTAATAACTAAACTAAACTCGCAAAGATGACGCTCAGCAGAGCCACTTATTTTTGATTTCCTAAGTAATTACTTTTGTAGGTTTTATAAACTAAATTAATAACTAAACTAAACTCGCAAAGATGACGCTCAGCAGAGCCACTTCTTTTTGATTTCCTAAGTAATTACTTTTGTAGGTTTTATAAACTAAATTAATAACTAAACTAAACTCGCAAAGATGACGCTCAGCAGAGCCACTTATTTTTGATTTCCTAAGTAATTACTTTTGTAGGTTTTATAAACTAAATTAATAACTAAACTAAACTCGCAAAGATGACGCTCAGCAGAGCCACTTATTTTTGATTTCCTAAGTAATTACTTTTGTAGGTTTTATAAACTAAATTAATAACTAAACTAAACTCGCAAAGATGACGCTCAGCAGAGCCACTTATTTTCTATAAACTTCATGTGCTGTATTTATTACTTCGAATATATCATGTTACTTGCTTTAAGGGCCTGACAGCCTCCGTGGCGTAGCGGTAGCGAACGCAGCCGCTCCGCAAGGAGGCGCGAGTTAGATCCTCGCGCAGTGCAAATATTTGTATGCATGAATATGAATATTTGCACTGGTCTGATCGTGCCTCGGCAAGCACTATAAGCCGTTGGTCCCGGTTACCTTCACTTTTTCAGCTATGGAGTCTGGGGTCCGCTTTACCAGTCTAACTGCTGATTTTGGCTAAACTTCGTTATTTTCCGTGAAGCGACTGCCGTCTGACCTCCGCAATCCAAAGGCGATATCGAAGCATTGCGGTTAGACCAATTGGTGGACTTTTGAGGGCTCCAACAACCCGTAACGGCTGCCATTAGATGTTCGTATGGCAAGCGGGACCAACGGCTTAACGTGCTTTCCGAGGCACGACCAGACCAGTGCAAATATTCATATTCATGCATACAAATATTTGCACTGCGCGGGGATCGAACCCGCGCTTCCTTGCGCAGCGACCGCATTCGCTACCGTTACGCCACGGAGGCTGTCAAGAAGTAGCGTTAGCATGTAACATAGACATAACCGACTTCACCATTGTCTTAGACGGTACCGAGAGCTTCTCTTACAGACACATTCATTTCATGTTTATACACTTGGTAACCACATGTATCGCACTCGTCGTTCTGTGATTCGAAAAAATCTACCTAATGTAACAAATTGAAAGTACTTTTGGAACCTCTTAGAGAAATATTCTTCAGGTTAATTGCGCATTTCTTGTATAGTTAATTCATTTACGCGGTCTTCCTCTGCAGAAAATTGAATACCTTGTACAAGAAGAACACTTTATGTAGTTTATTAAATTGTGAGATTGAACCAAGTTTGTCTTGATTCAATGTACCTTATGAATGCTGGTACTAAGTCGCTCTTTGTGTCAACTTTACTGTAGTATTTATACGTACGTATATATATATATAACTTTACTGTAGTTTAGTAATCTGTTGAAACGTAGTGGATTGTGCATTAGTTTAAAGCCGTGTATACCTTAATTTAAAATTTAATGTACAATTGTTTGTTTTCCGCAATAAAATAAAATAAAAATAAAATATATGAATGTTATGACTGATTTTGTTAGGTAGGACATAATAATCCATACTAATATTATAAATGCGAAAGTAACTCTGTCTGTCTGTCTGTCTGTTACGCTTTCCCGCTTAAACCTCTCAACGGATTTTGATGAAATTTGGCACAGACAATCTTTAGACCCTGAGAAAGAACATAGGCTGCCTTTTATTACGGAAAAAAATGATGTTCCCGAGGGAAATCTAAAAAGCGCGATATAACCGACCTCCATGCGGGCGAAGCCGCGGGCGGAAAGTTAGTGAGTTAATATTTTCTTCATATCTAGTTGTAGAACAAATTGATTCGTAACGAGGTCAAATTGTACATATTGGAGATTTTTGTCTTCAATTGAAGACTCCGAGACATAGCGTATTCCGACTTATGAGACTTTTTCCTTACGTTTTATACATTTATCGATATAAATGAGACTAAATTAGAGTTTTATTGCAGATCCGGCGAGTATTAAGTCTGTAACACAGCTTGAGGTCCTGAGTCCTAATCAAGATGCTTCAATATCTTGCACAGCGAATGGTGAGCTTATTGTTTTATTATTTATTATTGGCGGTACTCATCGGATTGTGGTTAATTTGAAGTAAAACAAGACTTTTTATAATAGCACTGGGAAAAGTGAAATCTAATATAATTTGAATGACTTGAATTTTCTCAAATTGATGGCAAAAACTGCCGATGAGTTCTGTAAAAATGTCACCGGGAAAATTTGGATGGAGTGAGTTTAAAGTGGGGCTCTCATAGAGTCAATCCCTTAGCAGTAGGCCATAACATCGGCTGCCCGCTGAAGTGACCACCCACCAGACAAAGTCTTGCCAGCGAGCTATTCGCCGTGTCCCGGCATGATGTCTGGTAGATCCGTACTGAGGACGGGTCTGAGCAGTAATATTGCGATGTGTGCCGGGTACGATGCGCCAAATGCTGTTGTGTCGGGAGTTTGGTCGTGGAGGGTCTCCAGATCAATCTCCCTCTGGCGCAGCATCGTTGGTCGTGTTGTTGGGTTTAACATTACATCATCTCGCTCAACCGTCCTATTCACTCAGTTTTTAAAGCGCGCATTACTATCAACGATTACATCACGGCTTACCATCAGGCGGGATTGCGGTCAAGCACTAGGCTTGACCGCAATCCCGCCTGATGGTAAGGTATAATCATAGAAAAATTAAAATCTTAAGACTAGCGCAATCCACTTGCTTTACTTATTACATACGGAAGTAATGTCGTTTCGTGTAATTTATTATTCCCATTGACAGCTACTCAATAAGGAAACCCCCATTTCAACAAATATTTACTTTCAGGCAACCCTTTGACAGCTGACAACATACGCTGGGAGCGAAAGGGGTACAAAATCGACACAAGCCAAGTAACATTCGAACCTCGAAACCTGACCAGCACTTTAGTCATAAAACAAGCGACCAGAGAAGATGTTGGAAACTTCCAATGTGTGGTGGACAATGGGATTGGGGGTGAATCGAGACAAGATGTTATGTTGGTGGTGAAATTCAAGCCAGAGCTGGATAGCTCTCCAAGTCTGATGAAGTCCGCTTCGAATGTGGGGCAGGTCGGGAGGTTGACTTGCAAGTAAGTGGTATTTTATTTATTACATACTAGCTTTCCGCCCGCAGCTTCGCCCGCGTGGAGTTCGGTTATATCGCGCTATTTAGATTTCCCTCGGGAACATCATACTTTTCCGGGATAAAAGGTAGCCTATGTTCTTTCTCAGGGTCTAAAGATTGTCTATGCCAAATTTCATCAAAATCGGTTGAGAAGTTTAAGCGGGAAAGCGTAACAGACAGACAGACAGACAGACAGACAGACAGAGTTACTTTCGCATTTATAATATTAGTATGGATTGAAGGTATAAGTCAAGACTGGTCAAAGACTTTAGTCTTGAGACACTGTGGTATCTTTGACGACGAGAAGATTTAGCGTGTCTTCCCGAACGCTGCCCATCTCTTTCTCGAAGTTGGACCTACCAAGTTCTGGAGTGGCAGTCACGTACCGCCAGACGCAGCGTAGGGAGACCCCCAACAAAGTGGACCGATGACCTGGTGAAGGTCGTGGGAAGCCGATGGATGCGGGCAGCCCCGAAGACGAACGAAGACCGGTCATCGTGGAAGCTTTGGGGGAGGCCTTTGTCCAGCAGTGGACCTCTATAGGCTGAATAAGAAGGTATAAATAGGACGTTTAAGGCCTCCAGTGCCACGTTTGACTTTCTCAAATAAGATTTCTTTGCAAAACCGTATGTTTCAAATCTTTCGCCGTTCGCTCGTGGCGACTTCTGAAGGTGGGTCGCGGATTCATACTGTTTAAATTCCAGATCTGGAAAATTGTGATTGAACTTTTCTTTTTCTTTCTTTATGAGTTAGTTACAAGGAAACCAGTCTTATGGCAGGCTGATGGTAAAAGTAATATATATATAAAAAACTAATATAAATCGCGCATGCTGGGCTGCGCAAGGTGGCGCGGGTTCGATCCCCGCACAGTGCAAGTATTTGTATGCATGAATATGAATATTTGTACTGGTCTGGTCGTGCCTCGGAAAGCAGGTTAAGCCGTTGGTCCTGGTTGCCTTACGAACATCTAGTGGCAGTCGTTACGGGTTGTTGGAGCCCTCAAAAGTCCTACAATTGGTCTAACTGCAATGCTTTGATGTCGCCTTCGGGTTGTGGTGGTCAGACGGCAGTCGCTTCATGGAAAATGTCGAAGTTTAGCCATATGGACTGGTAAAGCGGACCCCAGACTCCAAAGCTGAAAAGGCTTCGGATGCGACTGGGATTCACACTGGGATGATGATGATGGATAAATCGCGCATATTTTTCCCAAAAACTAAACTAATCTAATAAGACGTTTTTCAAATCTTGATCACACGTGACAAATTTGTGTATTTTATTAAATAGCAACTACGTTGTGGCAATCCAATGATAAAAAACGTTTATAAAAATCAACGTTAAATGAAATCTGCTTAAAAGGGAAAACATTGTGAATAAAGGGACATTCAGGAAAGTAGTGGAGGGAATATAAGACTTAGTTATTACGATCAAATAAGACGTAAACTGTCAGAGGAAAAGATATATGAACGGAAAGGTTTTCAACTAGATCTCTAGGGTTAGACCTGTATAGTGTGTAACGCATTTTCTTTATACCAGAATAAGATAACATAATTGGTAACACTATAAGGACTACAATTTTATGTCCATTATCTTTTAATCCTTCTTTGTATGAGAGGAGACCTTTGCCCAGCAGTGGGACGATAAAAAGGTTGATGATGATGGACTTAAAATATAAGTTTCTTTAAAAAATACTAATGACAAAATGGTAATTACCCAACTGCTAAGATCTAGAACTGACGAGCATGAGGTTATGAGTTTGAGCCATTGCACTATTGCCATTACCTCCATTCTTCTTCTTCTTCAGCTTGTAGAGGTCCACTGCTGAACAAAAGCTTCCCCCAAGGCTTTCCAGAATAACCGATCTTGTGCTGCCCGCATTCATCATCAATAATAAACAGTCCGAACTACACCCAGTTTTACACATGTTTTCTCTGTAGATTAGCACAAGCAAAGAGAGTGTAGAGGAGTGTAGTAAGTAATACAGGAGCGTAAAGATTGCCCCACTCTCCTATATCAGCCACATCCAGGTTTAAGGTCATACCACACTTAAACGACTCTGCTCCCACCTGGTAGAAAGAATGTAATTCAATATGGGCTTTAAATATTGGACTTTAGATATATTTTACATTGGCATCATAAATTAGCAGCGGCTTACCGCCGTCAGATTGCTCGGTAGTTGACGCCTCGCTGTCCGCTCGTTGTAGCCGAGTGGTCGGCGCGGCGTCCGCGAGCAGACTGCTAGCAGTCACCGTACGGGCGCCCGCGCCTTCTCCGTTGGTCGACCCAAAATCTTCGTCTATTATTTCATGCGCTTCTCTCTTCATCCTCAACTGCACTAGCAATAATTGCTAGTTCGTGCGTTGTGTATCGGGACATTGTAAAAAAGAGGAGTTGCTTCAATAGAAACCGTTCGCGAACTGTGTTAATCGCGAAAAGCTAGAGTGGTCGATGAGTGGACAAATTAGCGACTGCTATCAGTCTCCGCATGGACTGCTGGGTGCCTGCTAGCTGTCGCCGCGCGGACTGCGAGCAGTCGTCTTAGTTTAGGGCGGAGTTGAGTGGCAGCGGTGTTGGAACAGAGTTGTTTAAGTGTTCTATGACTTTTAACTGAAGGTTAAAAGTCATAGCCCAGAAGAAGGGGTTAATTGAATCACTAGATTGAGACAAAATAACGAGTAATATTTAACAAAGTTAATAATGCTCATTAATCATGAATTGCTCGTTAAAATCACGATTTAATTAACTAAGGATTAGTCAGGCAGTTAGGTTTAAGTACACCTGTGCGTAATGCGTAGTAAGGGATCAAAACGATTTAAAATGTAATTGATATGGTAATAATTTTGAGCTTAGATCGAGAGTTATGGCTGTGGTGTGTAATGATGATGAATGTGATTTGTGCTTTAGGTTGGTATAGCAGACTCACAGTTAAGACTCGAATAATTACTATTTCAACGTCACATCCAATTTATTTATCATTGTTGGTGGTTTCTTATTAACCTAACCAAGCAAGCACCAATGTAACTTTTCTGAGTTATATGTGCTTTCTAATTATATCTTGGACACCAATGACTGATTTTATAAGGCGAAGGAAAACATCTTGAGGAAACCTGGACTTTAAGTCTGAAATCGCTAACCCGCATTGAGCAAGCGTGGTGATTACGCTCAATTTTTATTTAAATGAGAGGAGACCTATGTCCAGCTGTAGGGCGATAAAAATTTTGATGATGATGATGATGATTATCTTAGGTTAACCTAACCTTACCTTATAAAAATCGTAGTCCCATTTAAGGATCATCGTTGATTTCTAAGTTATGTTCATAGGCATTAATCCCACATGTAGATTGTCAGGCTTAGGTAATACAAACGTTTATGGATGATGGATTGGAATCCGTCATCCACAAACGTGTGTATTGAAGCTGGGCGTATTGGTATACGCCCAGCTTCATGCTAATCCAATACTTTTATTAACTGCACAGACAGTCATGCTGCTGGGAAGATCTTTCCGTAACTTTACACACCGAATACACTAGGGATTAGTGAAGAGTGGCCATTTTGGGGGACTGTTTAATGAAATTTTGACTTTCAAAAAGTGCTAATCCGCAGCCTTATTTGATTTTTTTTTGTTTCTATCCAAGTCAATAATAGCAATGAACTCAGTGCATTTTTCAATACTGTTAATATAGAAATTATCAGCGTACAGTAGCTAGTCCACTGCTGGCTAAACAATCTACCAAAGCCACCATACTGACCTCCAATTTCTTCCAGATGCAAATCAGCGCCCGCACCGAACTTCACCTGGTCTAAGAACGGTGCCAAGCTGCCCGTCAACACCTCTACCAAGTACTTCGCAGAGTACCACAAGCTGGACCCCATCACTTACACTTCGGTGCTTCTCATCAGTGACGTCAGCTCCTCAGACTACGGCTCCTATGAGTGTGGAGCGAGGAACGACTTGGGATTCTCCACGACGTCCGTTAAACTTGATATTACTAGTGCCCCAGGTAAGAATACTGCAGCTACATTTGGGCTGGTGTTGCAAAGTGCCACCTGGCAATTTTGGGTTCGGTGGAAAGCCGTAAAAAGAGGCTAATAGGTCGATTGACAAAATGGGAGACCATTTTGTCAATCGACCTATTAGCCTCAAAGCCTGGAGATCGTTTTGCGATACGAACACAGGCGAAGAGTAGCCAGCCTAACGGTGTTCCAAGGATGCATTTTGGAGAGTGTGCGCGGTCATTACATGACTTAATTCCTCTATCTCCGTTCCATCGACCTCCGGTCTTACAGCGAGTATCCATCCTTCCATCCTTACGTTGTTGACACCACTACGATCCGGATGAACCGTTTCGCCTCGCCTTTCTAACTACAATTTAGGTCTTTTCAGGGCTAATTTAATTATACTAGCTGTAGATACTAGAGTGAAGCTGAATGTTAAAATATATTTTCTTGAAACTTATAGTATAAATGACAACTATAATTGCAACATCTTAACAAAGTTGTGTAGTAATGATCTATTTTAGCATATGGCGACCATTGTGCGTGTTTTTACCTCGTAACATAACCATCCTAAATCCTATCTCATCCTTGTTTCAGATCAAGTGATATCACTGATGGTAACAAATGTGACCCATAACACCGTGACGTTACAATGGGTGCCCGGGTTCGATGGCGGGCTGCAATCTTGGTTTAGGATACGATACAGGTAAGGTTTTCTGAATTAAAAACCACATATAATTGTACCGCATTTCATCGGCTTTTCATAGTATAGCAAAATCTTGAAACTGGACAATTTCTCATTTGTGCAGATAAAACAGATTTATCTTTATCAAAGAAAATGTATAACAATATAACAATATTAACCCCAACAACAGCTGCCATCAAACTAACGTCCGGAATATTAAAAATAGTTATTTTTGCAGGAGAATCTTCGAAGAATCTTACAAATACGAAGATGTCGTTCCTAGAAATGCCACAAAATTCACAATCGGTGGCTTAGAACGAAACACTGACTACGTATTCTCCGTCATGGCTATCAACAAAATTGGACAAAGCAAATACAGACCTGATGACACCAAAGTTACTACTCTAAGTGAGTTCACAACATGATTTGTATTTAAATTATATATATTCAAAGAAAATGACATGATGCTAATATAAATGTACAGACAAGCCTTTGATACTCAGCGATGCATAATGAATTCTAATTATATTAGAAATTGTTAAACATGTATCAAAATTCTTAAAAAACGGAGTTTCATGATGTTTATTATAAGCACAGTCTTTCATACCACTATTTTATTGATTTGGGCTCGAATTCCAAATATCTGAACGCCTGGTCTAACCAATTATAGAAAAAAGAGTTTCGCAAGGTACTATACTAAGCCTAATCCAAACCAAATCTTTCCACGCTGCTCAGACATGATCCCTTCATCAATACAGTCTTCCTCTGAAGAATACAACTACAATGTTCCGGGAGTTTTCATAATAACCGGTACAATAGTAGGAACGGGTTTGATACTGCTAAACGTATTGCTGATCGGATTTTGTCTTCATAAAAGGACCAATAAAAGGATTCGAGGTTTGGATTCTCTTTTCAATCGATATTATTTTGTTTGGATGTTAGTTTTAAGACTTTTGTTATGATTATGGTTTTGTGTCCGTATATTTGAAAATTACAATATAGTTTTGATATATAAACGACAACAAATTTACCAAAAAGTTGTTCCAGTTTTCAAATATTTATGTTTTTGTTAAATTTTAAAATATATATTCTAAACACACATTACATACTTTTAACACACACGAAAAAAAAAAACTTCTCACCCAAATATTAAGAATTTCTTTTTATACAAGTGCTAGTAAAATTCAAAGCGTAATTTTAGCTGAATGTCGGGTTCTACATGCACCTAATTTTTCTCCCCTTGCTGAGGTTCATGAAAAAAATCGCCAGTAATCTTTCTTTGCTTTGCTAGCTGTCCTCCATATTTCTCAAGCATAATATAATATGACACATTCAAGCTTTACTATTTTCTACCTAAAAAAATCAATTTAATAGAATTACACTAAAAGCAATTCCCATTTTACGCTAAAATATTTTAAACATAAAACAAAAATTGTGAAGCGAGGCAGTACTCCAATGGTACATTAAGAGCATATCTACTGAAACGAAGGTTCCAAAGCTTTCAGTTACAAAGAGCGACCGTGAAAATTATATTAGAACCAAGGGCGTCATGAAAAGTTCACTCAAATACTGTAGTAACTTGTTCTTGAATTTCGTTAGAGAAAGTATATTTTTCAATTTGAAGTGACAAAAGTGTCACAGAAGATGAATTCCGCTGAGTACTGCTGAAGGAAATAGGTTTAATTGACAATTTTGTTCATTTAATTAATGATAAAAATAATAACAATAGTCATGATTACGATAGATGAAGGATTTTAAATTAAATTGTCAAAAATGAAGTTGTTTGCTTGAAATTTGTAGGTAAAATAAAATTGGACGGTTGACATACTCATTTTATGTTTTACCAAAGAAATACGTCTTTTTTAAATTCTTCATTCATAAAAAAATACTGAAAGAAAACATGAATTTGAAACTTGAACTGAATATTTACAGAGTTCACCATGTAGTTAACAACACCTATTAGAATATTGTATTGCAACTGGACAACATAACTTTTTTTTTTCAACATTTACCGCCACAAAACCAAATTCATGGTATTTATATTATTTTGCCTTTATTTTATTTTTGCTAATTATTTTTATTTTCTCTTCTTTTAAAGCTTCTTCAGAAGTAGGCGAGCTGAATGTTGTCTCAACAGAATTCGTAGAAACAGCTGATGTGTCCAAATCTGTAGTCATTTACGTATCGATCACTGGAGTCGTATTAGTATTAATAAATGCTGCCTTGGTTGCTTGTTTTGTATTTAAAAGACGTTCTAGACGATTGAAAGGTAAGTTTTTTTGTTTTATTTTCTGCTTTTACTACTAATTTGTTTTTGGTGTCGTTTGTACGTAGACTGAATACTGTTTTAAATTTATCATCTTCATCTGTAATTTTTTTTATCAGGAATGAATTTTTCGTAAATGTATTTGTAGTTTTGCCATACTAAATCAACTTAGTTGATTGATATTTTCACTGTAGTTCGTTGAAAAAATATTTACTTATCTACAAGTAATTATAATGAATATTTTGATTAATATTTGTTCAAGCATTGCTGTTATTGCGTGACCTATAAAATCCCCAAGGTCCCCAAGCTGATTCTGCTCCCCAAAGAACAAATTGTATATAAACTCGTACATAATAACAAAATATTTTCAGTAAAATTCTGCACATGTTAATTAATTAATTTGTCCTTGTTAGAACATAACCCTTCTTGTAAATTAATATCTTCATATACGGTACTTAAAATTTCTTGACAAATATTTTACTCGTTGATTCTAAGGTTATTTACATACATAAAAACAAGTTTGCAATAAGTTTTCAATCTCTTAGCAATATCATAGTAGCCCACCATTGTTGCCCTCGATTTTAATTCATTGCTCGATACAATAAATTTCTAAAGATGTCTGGTGAAGCTGTACGGAGGACGGGTCTGAGCAGTTGTGTTGCGATGTGTGCCGGGTACGATGCACCAAATGTTGTTGTGTCGTGGAGGGTCTCCAGATCAATCTCCCTCTGGCGCAGCATCTCGCTCAACTGCCGTCTTCCTAGGAATAGGAATTCACTAAGTTTTTTTTTAGTGAATGGGCTTAATAAACTAGCGCGCTTTACCATCAACGATTGCATCTCTGCTTACCATCAGGCGAGATTGTGGTCAAGCACTAGTACATAATTATTTAAAAAAAAAGTGACGTAATATATACTAGTTCGTAAAACAGAAATAACAATGAATGTTTAGAGAAAGGCAAACATAAGAATATTGATTCAATCAGAACAAAAGCAGTCCTTGAAGCAAAAACATGTTTTTTACCTACATAAAGTTTTCAATTACTTCAGTAATATTAACGATGTGGTTGTACGAGTACCGTACGGTTCGATGCCTTAATGTTCAGCAATTCCTTTAATAACTATTGTTGTATTTGCTCGTTTTATTTTATTTTATTGATATCTACGGTTACTTTAATGAATTGTATTGGATTTTTTGCAATTTCTCTTGGTCGTATAAATTTACTCTCTCATTTGCCGCAATAAGCGTAGTCTTTTCATTTTGCCATAATATTCAAAGTTAAAGAAATCATTAATTATTCCAATCGTTGATACAATTACCTTTTGATTCAAAAGACTAACAATTTTGCTTTGCAATAAGAATTAGAATTCCTCACTTATTTCATAGTGTTCTTTTATATATTTAAAGTCTATTCTTGTTACTATTGTTAAACATAAGCTTCAAATTACAATACATATCAGCAGGATTTCGTAAAATGATAAAAGTTATTTCGGAGAACGTAGAAAAGTGACATTCATTCAGTGATAACAATGATGGGAAAGTTAAAAATTTGTGGAACTGACATAAACTGCCTAAAAATTTATATTAACCCTATTGAAAGTCATTGTAGAAAAACGAAACAAACTTGAATGCGATTTTCACTTGTCTAAGCTCATTAGATTCTATCAAATATGTAAGTTTCTCATTGACATTATTCTCTACAATGTTACTATAACTATTCACAGAACAAGCCGGCCAAGCATCAAAGTCGGCCACAATAGAGATGTACGCACCATCATCTTACAATGACACTATGACGGGAGAGACCCTCAGTTCCGTATCTGAGAAGTCAGAGACTTACTCCCAGGATGAGGGTCAGGATGAGAGGCAGCCGCCGCCGATACCGGAGGTACCGTCGATGCCCACAAGACATATGTTGAGTCAGGTAAGTCGATATATGTATATCCAAATCATCACCATCATCATCATCAACCTTTTATCGTCCCAATGCACAGATCTCCTCTCATACAAAGAAGGATTGAGTGTAATCACCACGCTACCTCAATGCGGGTTCGCGATTTCAGACTTAAATTCCAGGTTTTCTCAAGATGTTTTCCTTCACCTTGTAATCTGTCATGGTTGTCCAAGATACACTTAAAGTGTATGTAACTTAGAAAAGTTACATTGGTACGTCCAAATAGTGTGTCAAATAGCCGTATTTATTTTGTGTTTCATTATTGGAAATTAACAATGAAAATTGTAAGCCAGACGTTTACAATTTCATCATTAAAACTAATCTGAGTCGAGCAGTTTTTCATAAAGCTTTATTTCTGTCATCAAATTAACCGCAATTTCCTCCCTACAGACAACAGATGCGTTCCTAATGGATGACCAGGGGCTTGTGATCCCACCCCCGCTAGACTACCCTCCTCCCAACTATGCGGTCTACGATGGAGATCATGCCAGGACTCTGCCGCATCCTCATAGACATAAGGATATAAGTGGGCACAGTACCCTGGGAAGAAGTGCTGGTGAGTCGACGAATACTTAATTTTGTTAATTTTTTAGTTTTCTTACATCATCTTCAACCTTTTTACCGTCCCACTGCTGGGCACAGGTCTCCTCTCATACAGAGAAGGATTGAGCGCAATCACCACGCTTGCTCAATGCGGGTTAGTGATTTCAGACTTGAGAGTCCAGGTTTCCTCAAGATGTTTTCCTTCACCTTGTAATTCAGTCATTGCTGTCCAAGATATACTTAAAAAGATACTTACTTAGAAGGTTTTATACAATAATAGATAATTTAGGAAAGTGGAGACTAACAGCGCAGTAATTGAGTAACGTACTAACAATAGCAATAGCTTTCATTTTGAGAATTCAACGACATTCACAATTACTTTGAGACAGTTTGTATTTGAATCTTCTGCCTAAATTGAAATCCTTTAATGGTACTTCTACCATTATTTTTTTTAGAATTACCATCGAGAGAACAATTAACATTACAATTATGTTCTGTAAAAATAATGTGTGCATACTACATTATCTTTTAATCAATTACATGTGACTTATTTCATATTTTTCATCAAAATATATCTTAATCCCGCTGATCTACATGAAAATCGACATGGTAATGCCGACCCATCTCAGCATTTACAAGTCTTACTTGATACATCTATCATCTATCATCATCTATCTTGACAGCCTCCGTGGCGTAGCGGTAGCGGACGCGGCCGCTGCGCAAGGTGGCGCGGGTTCGATCCCCGCACAGTGCAAGTATTTGTATGCATGAATATGAATATTTGCACTGGTCTGGTCGTGCCTCGGAAAGCACGTTAAGCCGTTGGCCCCAGTTGCCATACGAACATGTAGTGGCAGTCGTTACGGGTTGTTGGAGCCCTCAAAAATCAAACTATTGGTCTAGCTGCAATGCTTTGATGTCGCCTTCGGGTTGTGGAGGTCAGACGGCAGTCGCTTCACGGAAAATGTCGAAGTTTAGCCATATCAGCAGTTGGACTGGTAAAGCGGACCCCAGACTCCAAAGCTGAAAAGGCTTCGGATGCGACTGGGATTAACGCTGGGATGATGATGACTTGATACATCTATCAATCAAATCACTATAAATCTCATTATTTTAATAGTAATACACTACTCTCTCTTTTACTAGGCAAGAACAATTACGTCCCGGCTCCAAGTCCGATGCCGCCATTGGACGGTTCATATTATAACATGGCGTCCGATAGGTACTTGTCGTACCCGCCGCTGATTGGAGAATATTTGCAACAGGTAAGGTTTACCGTTTACCACAGATTAAAAAATATTTTGACACTTGACATTCGGCTTATTGTTTATTCATTTTGATTTTATCAACGTTTCATTCTTCTTAATAAATGTCCCGTTATTTTGTTTAGGTAACTATTTACTCGAATTTCTTGAAGGGTAGGGCACGGGTGTATTTACTTTAAAGGTATAAGGAATAGCTTGTAAAGGTCACTCATTCACTGAAAAGGGAGAATCCTCCATACCAATCCTCCAATCCACTTGTCCAACGATTTTGGGAAGTCGTATATACAGAGTGGTGTTGATAATACGACAATAAATGAAAACACGGACAATGCTGCTTCATAGGAATAATCCTAAACCATAGAAAAAAACCTATCATTAACACAAAAAAAAAATCAGTCACTATATCGTATAAAACTTGAAACGGAATAGAACATCCTTTAAAATATTGGTTTACTGACCTCCGGTAGACGACAGCGCGGTCCTGTATGAACTTGCTTTTTTCGCGCCATTATTATTAAAGTTTAGTACCGCTGGATGCGGCGGTCATCAACCTATAAACGCTTCCTTACCAACATGTACATCATGTAGAAAATGTGAAAAATGAAAAATTATTTCCTGTGACTAAACTAATGGATATATTTTTATGATTTTTTATGGGTAGGCTGAGAATGTGTTGAGGTACACAATGTTTAATTTATTGTCGTATTGTCATCACCACTTTGTGTGCTAGTTGCGCGCTAAACTCTGCTTGCGAGATGCAAGATTTACGTGACGTGTTGTTCTCATCTCGCGTTTGTAGATACCGCTACAATATAATTATGGTTCTGATCTTAAAATCAATGAAACAAGTCGGAAGAGGCTGAGGCAAAGGTCTGGTTTCCTTCTTCTTATTTCTTTCTAATTTCTATTGCAGTCTGAGAATATCATGCTCTGCTAAAAGCATAAGGTAACCCAGGTTAACACTTACACCGATATTTTAAGTCTTTTTTAACAAAGTTCCTCGACTGGTACAGACGACTTAAGTGCTTACCAACTCCCTCCAAATTGATATCGACACAGCCTAAAACTTATTTCATTTATGAAATCATCCTACCTTATATAAAAGATCTCCCAAATCATCTCAATATTTGCTCACATATATGGTATTTGGATACAATAATTAACCAAGAACATTCTTCCTCTAGCAACAAGGCCGCACGCCAACCCCACCACAACAGTATGGCCAGCCTCTTCCTAAGCCTCACCTGATGAACGGCGGCCTGCCCGCAGGATCTCCCTCTCACATGGCGAGTCCGCCACATAGTTATGCGCTTGATGGTAAGTATTGATATGTTTTTTTTTATAAAATATATCATCATCATCATTTCATCCGGAAGACGTCCACTGCTGGACATAGGCCTCCCCCAAGGATCTCCACGACGACCGGTCCTAATATACACATATAAAGGTACTTAAATCCGTGTAGTTCTTAACTGAAAAGTTTTACACAGAGAGAACTACGTATATCTATGTTTTAAATAGATTGTGGTTTTAAACATAATATCTTTTTCGAATTTTAAGAAAATGTTGAATAGTATTTTTTGTTGCTGAAATGCCTGTACCCAATTTTAATTCAGTCAATAACTTTTTCATCCGAAACAACATTAAATTTTATCCCGAGAACCAATTAGTTGAAAAAGAGCTCAGATACATTAAACAATAAAGAATTCTACCTATAGACAGACAGTCGTCCGGCGGTACACTGAGGCGCCAGCGAATGGACAAGCTGGGCGCTGTGCCACCGCCTGACGTCACTGTGCTGCACCCCGCCGCATGCTCCCAGGTACGTCACACACACACACCCACACACACGCACACACACACAAATACCCACATGCAACACGTTCACCCATACACACACATATTCACCCACCCACCCCTACACACACATACACCCGCTCACACACCCCCACACATACACACAATCACCCACCCATACACACACACACACACACCCACACACACATGCAATCACCCACCCACCCACACACCCATAATCACCCACCCACCATCCACACACACACATCCACACCCCCATCCACCCCACTGAACTTATCTCATGAACTGTGATAGCTAGAAAGGTGAACTTTGCACAAATAATGTTTTTTTTTTTAAATAGGACAAATACCCCAATGGCCTCTTACTACATACATCTACCATACACAACTGTAACAAATAGTATTTAACGACCTGGAATCTTCGCTAGAGGACAAATTGTGACAGATAGCAAACGGAAAACCCTTTGCTTGGCGGATACAATGGTGTATTGTATTGTAGGTACTATTCGCTCTGAAGATGACACTGGTTTAGAATATCTAGTACATAATATACTTTTATTTTGAAAATGTTTCGTTTTAGGAAGTCCTTTAGATTTAATTAGCAGATTGACAAAAATGTAAATATTTGTTTTTTTTTTTTCTTAACATAGCGCACATTAAAAAAGAGGATTGTGTGATAAAACCACAGTAAAAGTGAAACTTTAAACGAAATGCGTTCTGACAAGCGCCTTTCCATTTATCCCTACTCCGTGGCCGACCGTCACGCGACATGCAACATACAGACGAAATGTTTAAGACATTGTAATAAAAGTTTCACTTTAAAATTTATCAACTTGGTATTATAGTTAATTTGATCAATTGACTATTTCCCTTTAAATTAGTCAGATCTGAAAGCACCGTCATTATAAACGGTCAGCAAAAAAAAAAATCTTTAGCTTTTCACATTTTTCACGTCCTTATTTGCATTCTAACAAGTAAATAATTTCATTTCGCGTTAATCTACTACTATACCGAATTTTAGGAATTAGATTTTTCCACAAAATACGTCCCTAGCTTATGGGCACAATTGAAGCCTACATACCTTGATAATTATCAAGGTATGTAGGCTTCAATTGGGCCCAATTAAACGACACTAAATAGACGATTGTAAATACAAATAAAACCCCAATTCTGCTTATGTTAATTTACGCTCTTTGTGGTAGGCAACAACATCAGCCGCCGGCATTATTTACCACCCACCAGACAAAGTCATGCCGCCAAGCGATCCGTCGTGTTCCGGCATGATGTCTAGTGAAGCCGTACGGAGGACGGGTCTGAGCAGTTGTGTTGCGATGTGTGCCGGGTACGATGCGCCAAATGTTGTTGTGTCGGGAGATTGGTCGTGGAGGGTCTCCAGATCATCCTCTGGCGCAGCATCGTTGGTCGTGTTGTTGGGTTAAACATTGCATCACCTCGCTCAACTGCCGTCTTCCTTCCTATTCACTCAGTTTTTTTTTTAGTGAATAGGCTTAATAAGCTAGTGCGCTTTACCATCAACGATTGCATCACTGCTTACCATCAGGCAGGATTGCAGTCAAGCGCTAGTTTATAACTATTAAAAAAAAAAAACTATAAATAAACCTAAACACAAAATTACCCCAATAAGCGCCTTCCATCCATAGGCACGTATTTCGTCTCGCTTACAATACTTTTACAGAACCAGTTAAGCATGAAGGATCTCATAATTTAACACTAATTAACAACAAATTCCCTCTCCATTGCTAAAGCTTTGAAATTCCAATCTCCAACAACTTTTCAATGGATTCGAAAATCCTCAACTTTTTGCTAAAACTTTGTCATTTCACGCCCAGAAAGTAATTGTGTAAATGCCGTAAGAAAATACGTGATTCAATTTCTATTGGGCTTAATTGAAACGGACTATTTAGTAAAATTTGTTATTCTCGATTTTGAATCTAAACTGAATTTAGGCTTCGTGCTTATAAAATAAAAGCAATCAATCATGCATTTGATAAGGCTTTTGAAAATCAAAATTTCAATATAAGTATTTGAAACTATCTAGTTAATTTATAAAGTCGCTGAAAGTCGCTGAAACCGTTGTTTTTTTTTTTTTTCAAGCAATTACATAATCGGTAAATGCTACTTTTAGCGTACGGAGGACGTGTCTGAGCTGTTGTGTTGCGATGTGTGCCGGGTACGATGCGCCAAATGTTGTTGTGCCGGGAGTTTGGTCGTGGAGGGTCTCCAGATCAATCTCTCTCTGGTGCAGTATCGTTGGCCATGTTGTTGGGTTTAACATTGCATCATCTCGCTCAACTACCGTCTTCCTTCCTATTCACTAAGTTTTTTTCATTGCGTCACTGCTTACCATCAGGCGGGATTGCGACCAAGCACTACTTTATAATTATTTAAAAAAAACTGTCCCAACTCTTTCTAATATACTTTTTATGTTTACAGCATCTAGTCCAAACTCCAGCGCCGAAGCAGCCCCAGTCAATCCTAAAGGACCCATCACGACACAAATATGGCAACCAATACGGTAGCCCCATATCATCAAGCACGCCGCAAAACTCGAATCAGATACTCACAGTTCAGAACCTCACTTCTGACGTCCCACAGTACGGTACCATCAAAAAAGAAAACAAAAAACAAAACGTTACAATCGACGAATCATTCAACAAAAGAAGTGAAACACACGTTGTCTAAACTGGCACAAAAAGAAAAAAAAGTTAAAATGACAAACTAAAAACGTCAAGTGACAAACTAAAAACGGCAAGTGACAAACCCAAAGTGTAAAGTGACGAACTAAAAACGTAAAGTCGGCTATGAGTGCAAAGTTTTGAAGTGAAGTGTAAATAAACGGACTAGATAAAATTGTAGATAGATTTATAATAATTGAATGTGATACTTGAACGAACTCTCAAACGATTAGTGTCCATTGCGTAGATAGACAACGTTGCCTAAATTAGTATTTGGGCTAGTCAGGTTGTATTAAAATGTTCGACTGACTTATCATATTGTATCGTAATAGGTAATACGTCCAAATGACATAGGCGAACAAAAAAAAAATATGATTTTTTCAATGTTCAATTGTAAAATCATTTTAGGTAATACATTTAGATGATAAATGTACAATTTTATTCTTTTTAATTTTTGTTTAAAGGCTGGATCTTATGTTGTTCGACAATTTGGTGATTTATTGATTTGATTGACTTCGCTAGAATTAAAAAAAAAATAACTTAAGTATTACTTGTAAAAGTATAACTTTAAGAATACGGCCACATTTGATGCGTGAACTTGTTTTCTGACAGTTCTAATTAATTAAAATGGCTATCCGTTTGTTAATTAAAAAAATCTCCAGAAATTGTCGAACAAGTTACTTCAATTCTAATCCAAATTTTTACTGATTCCATAAAAGGATCTCTCGTAATTAAGTTTTTTAAGATAATTATGATTGTTATAAAAATACGATTTTGAAAAAAAGCAGGAAATTATAATAATCGGGAAAAATTTTGAATTTTATCC
Source organism: Sesamia nonagrioides (assembly GCA_017933935.1). NCBI lineage: Eukaryota > Metazoa > Arthropoda > Insecta > Lepidoptera > Noctuidae > Sesamia > Sesamia nonagrioides. The sequence continues at coordinate 54,024 of JADWQK010001835.1, read as the reverse complement.
TGTCATCGTTTTTTACTTAAAATTGTTCTCTAGAAATTGTTAACTACATTATTATTATTATTAGAAATGGTTTTCGAAACTTAAGAAGTTGTTCCTGGCGATTTTTCTCATTAGTTTTGAAATATTATTTTTTTGGAAATTAGATTTTGTACTTACGTTTTCTTTTTGTACGTTTACATTTTTCTGAAATTGTGTTTTATAGCTTTTTAATTAAATACTAAAATATTATAAAAGACCCCATTACGTAATGTGTCAAATATTGAATGACTGTCATTTACAAACTGTAAATTGTAATTTTTTACAAAGATTAACTGTATACATATTTACAGTTTTTAATTATTATTTTGTAAATTTTACTCGTAAGTTACTTTTTCTCTGCATTTTTACGATGTAAATAAGAAAAATAATAATACTCAAAGCGCGAACTGACAATAAAAATAAGTTCAATTAATTTTAATTTATGTCCATCTTGATTCAATGTAAATAATATATGTTATGTACCTATTTGTATGATTACATTAATAGCATTTCAGCCCCAAAATTTAATCGGTCATAATACACATGCCAAAGTTTTATTAATTTTAAACTTTAAGTTATTAAGATACTTAATTATTTTCTATTATATTTTTTTTACATCAAATGTTGTAACAAATGCAATGATTTTCTTTAAAGTTTCGACTGTCTGTCAATTCATTTTTATTAATTCTCCAAATTTTAAAGTCCATCCAATGTCGAAATACGATTTTATATTTACGAAAAGTCTATTGTTACATTTCGAATAAAAATAAAAAACCTAATAATATTTCTTTTTTGTTTTATTATAGTTCCTTTTATTTCCTTTATTTTCTTTTTTACATGAAATTACAATTATTAAAACATATCAATCGAGGAAAAGAAAACCTATCTATGGCTTTGTTTTTTTTTTTTTTTTTACATAATGTATATTGAACTGAAAAAGTGCCAAAGCAAAGATTTTTTTTCGCGAGTAAATAATCATTTAGATATTAAATATTAGCTGGGTTGACGTCCTTCTACATTTAAGTAAATTTAGTAAAATATTAAAACTGTGCCTTATACTTTTACGCCATTTTGAGAATAAAATATCACTTTAAATATTGCCAATTTAGTATAATGAATAAAAAAACGAACTTTTTAGTAACAAGTGCATTCTTTTCATTACATATTCCTTGAATTATGATCATTAAAACATCGAGGCTTTGCGTTTTAATCAATTTTAATTAAAATAAATATAGTGTTTTTTTTTAACATATATTTTATATTTAACCTGTCTCGAAGTTAACATTATTTTCTTTTGATAATGAAGGCCTCTTGTAAAAAATGTTTAACATCATTGTTTCGTTGCGAATTATTGTTGCTGTTTTTTAATAATTTTATTTTAAAAAATATGAGCTTGTCATCTAGCGGTAAGTGCTAATCGAATGTTCAAAACATATTGTCAATATGATTAAGATAATTAAAAATAATTAATTAATTAAACAAGTCAATGTTAAAAATTCGGTAATAATCGTCAGTTTAATAATTATTATGAAAGAGATGTGGTTATTAATTAAAATGACCTTTGTAATTAAATTTTTAATTCCAATCTCTTAAAAATTATTTATAATTATATTTCTTTAAAGTTGCTACCGATCCAGATCTTTGAAAAAAAAAATACGTATTTTCTAATTATTTAATATTGTTAAATAAAATTAATATTAAAGGTTTCGCCAACTTGTTGACCTAAGAAAAAAGATTTTAATCGTTTTATAAAATAAAAAACAAGTTGGTGAAGCCATATTACAGATAACGATAACTTCATCTTCAGCGATCATTGTAAAATAAGCCCAATCGATAAATAAATAAGGTTGTAAATTGTTCTGTAATTCCAAAAAAAAAAAAATGTGACTTTGATATTACGTACTTACATAAAGCTCATTTGTGTAATCAGCATAAAACTGAATTAAAGCGTATATGTTAAAACGATGTTTTAATTACACACCCTTAATTGTAATTACAAAATACTGATTGTATTTTGGATACACGGATAAATTCAGGACTTTTACTTGTATGTAGGTAAATGGATTTAGCTCTATATTAGTGACTAGCGGCCGCCAGCGACTTCGTTCGCGTGGAGTTAGTTATGCCCCACTCCTATTGCTCGCAGCGTGATGCTATATAGCCTAAAGCCTTCCGGGATGAATGGGCTATCCAACGCAAAAAGATTTTTTTTAAGTCGGACCAGTAGTTTCTGAGATTAGCGCGTTCAATAGAAACAAACAAACTCTTCAGCTTTATAATATATTAGTATAGATGTAAAATAAAAAAAAACAATTTGTTTTTTCACTTGAAAAGAACATGAAAAAAACTTAGCGTCGTTGTTTTTTTCTAAATTTGTTTTTTTTTTTCTAGCCTACGTTTTAGTTCAATTATAAATTAAATTTGTAATTTGTATAATAAACCAACCTATTATTTATTCATAATTCACTACTTCCAACAATAAATGAAAAATCACAACTCATTTTTTTTTCCAATTGTTTTTATATATCAATGAATGTTGCCAATATTTTTATGAAATTTTGGTACTATTTTATCAGAAAAGGGCCACATGTTCAAGAATAAACCTAATACGCTATTATGTAGGTACTCTAAACTTCGAGCAATATGTGTTCCTCGAAGACTCTTAAGTATTAATTATTTAACGGTAAATGCCATTTTCCGATTTCATGCTCTTGACAAAAAAATTGGTCCAGAAAAAAAACAGTTTTTTTTCAGGTTTTATTTTCAAGGTTTTTTTTCACATTAGAAAAAACGGCTTTTTTGCAACACTACCTACTCTATATAGTGGAAGACGATATACTGGGATCTCACAGAGAAGAGTTTTAACAACAACAGGCAGCATTTTAGGCATTGTAGACAAATTGATGAAGTGTTCCAAAAATTTCATAAGTTTTTGTAGAAGTCTACAATTTCGTAGCACAGAATTACTACGCCGTAGCACAGTGCGCGCTTCGTAGTAACGTGAGCTACGCGCGTTGAATTAATTAAGAATGAAACTGTAGAACAGTTTAGTTATATCCAGCATACGTCCAGCCTATGGGTTAGATATACCCAACGGTCGTACAGCGCCATTCGTGTCCAATATAACAATGCCTTCAGGGTCTTCGACGGGGCTGCCCTGTTTTTGTAGCGCATCGGGAATGTTCGCGGACACACATTAATTGTTTTTACGCAATGATGCGATAGAAATTACAGTAAGGGTCAAAAGTGGAGTACCAGTTTTGACACATTGTTGGTGCAATGAAGTTCAAAAGTGATAATGCACTTTTGACCCTTAACTGTAAATACCTGGTGCGCAGAGTGCAGGACAGCTCCAACAATATCTTGAAAATGATCGCTAGCAGGCTCGATTGTATGTATGTTAATCACTGCAATATCATCTCACGGGCTGAAATCAAATTAAATATTAAATGTTTTGACTAAATAAGTTATTAAGTTTCTGCTAACAATAGTGAGTCCATGTAACTTGAATAAAAATTATTATTATTAGAGATGTGCCGACTACCACTTTGGCCGACTAGCCGACTAGTACTTACTGACTGACTGTAGACTGTAAAGAGTTGCTACAGTAAAGAGATTTTGCTATGTGTTATTATAAAAATATGACATTTTGTTTTGGGTTGTGTCCGGTTAATCAAATAAGTTCCTATGTTATTTTTTCTTGAAACAGTTCGTGTTTAAAATATTGAATGTTTATTTTTTAATGTATTGGTAATTATAAAATGCCTATTTTTGATTTGATTAACAATAATAATAAACGTTTATTTAACTTAAGAAGATATTCTTTTGTTTTTTCTTTTGTTAATATCAATTTTAAGAAGGTAATAATTTTGTTTTGTTGTTTCATATAAAAGGACCTAATATCTATAAATTGGCGTTTTGTATGGGAGGAATAAAAGTCGTTTATTTTTTTAATATAATATATTTGTTTAATTAAAGTATTATCCATTGCTATCTATGCACTTCTGCCATCTAATAGGTAGTTCATTTTTCCCTTTTCTAAAAAAAAAAAAAACATTAGGACAGGAATCAATAAAATCTTTGAAGGCGGTTTTTGACTGCCTCATAGGAGTTGATTTTTTTCCCGTGAAAAAATTTTTCCACATTTCTAAAACAATGGTAGGTAGTCAGTGTAGTATCCATTTTTCATCACAGGTAATGATTCGATTTAAAATCTCTTCATTATTGTGTCGATTGATTAATGTAACGCAGTAGTCAACGCGCGATTGTCGGTTTGTTTCACTCAATTCATGAGGTACTCACCTTTCCAGCTTTCTTATCTTCCCAATTTGTTTCAAGTGGATTAAAACAGTTTACTAACATCGCAGCCTGCAGCTAACTCGGACTTAGTTTGCGATGGATCCGCTTCCACAATAGCCTTAAATTCTTTATTGTTGACTTTGGTCTCCGGCCGTCCACGGGGATTGTTCTGTAGGTTGAAATTTCCAGAACGAAAACGTTCGAACCTTGGAACCAGAAACTCACTGTGCTTTCTCTAGCCACACCACTGCCATACACATCATTAATTCTTCGAGCAGTTTCTGCAGCACTGGTGCCACGGCGGAACTCGTATTCGTAAATAACGCGAAATTTAAAAGCTTCCATTTTGTAGACTTAATGACGCAGAGAAAAAACCAAAACAAAAGAAATACGGTTTTCGAGGCACAAATTGATGAGTAAATAGCTGTATAAATTTGAATTTGGAATTCTAAACCAAACAGGAGAATATCTGAGATCAAAGTGGCCAGTACAATTTCATATGTAAGGACCTAACATGTATGTCTTATTTTTAAGCCAGTATTTTTTTAGAAAATTATCACTGAAGAAAAGACTGGTTTGCTTTACTTGTCGAAATGTGTAAGATTGATTATAACATCCAAATAATACTTACTAAGGTTATAAATGGGAAAGTGAATTTGTTTGTTTGTTTCGCTTTCACGCCGTAACTACTGAACCTATTGCTTTGAAATTTTGCAGACGTAAAGTTAGAAGTCCGGATTAAACAACAGGGTACTTTTCATCCCGGAATAATTTGATATTCCCGAGGGAAATCTAAAAAGCGCGATATAACCGAACTCCACGCGAGCGAAGCCGCAAGCGAAGCCGCGTGCGGAAAGCTAGTAATTAATAATTAAGGTTTTATTTCATTTCAGTTCCCCTGATATGGTACATATTAATGAGAAATACATACACACTAAAAAGCCGACTAGTCGGCGTTTTTTGCCGACTAGCCGGCACATCTCTAATTATTATTATTATATTGTTATATCTGTAGAGGTATGAGAAACAGCGCGAAAAGGTCACTCACTCCTCCTACTCCATAGAAAAGGAAGGATCCTCCGACCAGACCGGTGTTCTGTCTGGCAGGCAATTGATTGGCGACCCAGATTTAACTTTAAACGGTCTCCAAAGCCTAGAGCACAGGCGTAAAGTAGTACTCTATAGTGTACAGTACAGTAGTATACTGTACAGTAGTACTGTAACCACATATGGGCAGGTGCTGCTAAGTGTCACCTGGCCACTTTAGATTCAGTGGAAAAGCGTGCGAAGAGGCTGATTGGTGACCCTGACTTAACTCGAGACTATCTCCAAAGCCTAGAGCACAGGCGTAGAGTAGCGAGCCTTTCGGTGTTCTATAGGATTCATTTTAGTGCGTGTGCGAGGGAATTGCAAGATATAGTTCCCCCATCTCCGTTCCACCATCGGACGACCCGTCGTGCGGCGAGTTTCCACCCTTACGTCGTTAAAACACTACGATTCGGACGAAGCGTTACGCCTCCTCTATGCGCTCTATGCGCTCTCCTTTATGCGTACATCGAGGGACTAGAACAATTTTCCAGCAGCGGTGTTTCCGTCGGACTACAATTTGAGTGTCTTCAAGGCTAGACTGAATAGGCTCTTAATAAACTAGTGCGCTTTACCATCATCGATTACGTCACTCCTTACCATCAGGCGGGATTGCGGCCAAGCGCTAGTTTATAATTTATAAAAAAAAAAAATACCCGTCGCTGGATGTCGGGAAGTTGTATGTATACTAGTTGCGCAGCAAACTCTATCTCGTCAGAATGACACGTTGTTCGCATGTAGCGTTGTAGATACCGGTCTCTCTTCTCAGCCTATAGAGGTCCACTGCTGGACAAATGCCTTCCCCAAGGCTTTCTTGCATTTTGGTTGCCATAATCCCCACGCTTGGCACGCGGGTTGGAGATCGCAGTAATTTGATATTCCACAGGAGAAGCGCTGCTGCCCGCTTCCCTGGTGAGAGTTCCCTTAGTCGCCTCTTACGACACCCACGGGAGGATATGGGTGGTACTATTCTAAGCCCGGTACCATACGCGGTAGATACCGGTACATATAGTATTTCTGATGGTCCACCATGGTCATATCCTAGCTACTAATCTGAAAGCTCTGTAAGCCTCGTTATTATAACGAGAAAAACATTTAATATAGGTACATGACCGAATATATTTTTTAAGAAGGATACCTCCTTCAAGTAGCCTTATAAGGCTAATCGTTAGGAATCAATGTTGTAGAACAATATCATAACAAACGAGGTTATGTGTACAATTTTTAAATGTTTTTTTTTATGAGTTTTCACCGCATCAACTTTGTTTAGGTCAATTTTCGTCAAATACAACGGATGAAAACCAGAGAGGAATATACTAATAAATATTATGAATTTCATCAAATTATAAATAATATGTAAAGAAAACCCTGTCCGATCCGTGAAGGTATTGTTAGGTGTTGATAACTGATTCTACTAATGCATACAAAGCCAGGCTAAACTTGAAAAAAAAATCTCCCTAAGAAATAAATATTATTGCGCAAAAGGGAACAACATGCGCGCTAGAAGGGCACGAGGCACGCGGTCGCATTGCTCATAATAATACCGTCGAAAATAATGTTATCACTTTTAAAAACATTACCAAATTTTGAGGAAGTTGGAATTAATTCGCAGAAAAATAAGATTAATTTAAAATTCATTAATATTGTTACTATGATAATTATGTAAAATTTTAATAAATTGGTCATGTCTTTACCAAACCTTTATTATCCTTAAGGGTCCGACCCATTTTTCGGGGTTTTCTTTACTAATTGTATATATATATATATATATTACTGTAGAAATTTATGCATATTTTTACTATAATTAGAATATATCGGCAAGGAGATCCTTATGAATGACGAATGAACGATGAAGAAGAATCCTTACAATTCTTCGGCATCCCTACATGCAAGCCCATTCTGTCGGAAAATATGCTTGCCATGCTGCAACATTCTTATGGATGACGAGGTGTCCTTAAGCCGGGCTGCCCCCAAGTGTTGCCTCAGAGCCAGCGGCGCGGTGGGCGACGGCGTACCGAATGATCCCGAAGTATACCGAAGTATCATCAAAGCTGTGTGCTTACATCGATCATACATCATGGTAATTTGTACTTTATTGACATGAAGTGAATGTCTGCTTACCTAAAATTCTCAGCAGTGCCCATAATGGGCGCTGGGCCTTAGGCAGATGTGTAGCTTTTAGAACACCGTAGTACACATTTCATCAGTTATAACTTTGTCCAATTTGCATGCATGAATATAAATGTTTGCACTGGTCTGGTCGTGCCTCGGAACGCACGTTAAGCCGTTGGTCCCGGTTGCCATACGAACATCTAATGGCATTCGTTACGGGTTGTTGGAGCCCTCAAAAGTCCAACAATAGGTATAACTGCAACACTTCAATATGGCTTTCGAGTTGTTGAGGTCAGACGGCAGTCGCTTCACTGAAAATATCGAAGTTTAGCCAAAATCAGCAGTTAGACTGGCAAAGCGGACCCCAGATTCCAAAGCTGAAAACTTCGGATGCCACTCGAATTAACGCTGAGATGATGATGATGAACTTTGCCCAACTTGGAAGTAGGTATTGAACTAATATTTAGCAGTAACGCATGCAACTAAAGCAACAATAATTTATTATTGTAATTATTATTATTGCCAGAAACTTTCAGCACCCCAAACTCGCACAAACAGGTAATCCTTCACATAAACACTACATAAATCGCACGTAACATGCTTCAGGTCAAAATCTGAAAATGGAGAATTATAATTTGGGAACGCCGACGGTTTTACTCGTGTTAATTCGGAAGTGTAAATCCATGCCTAATATGCTAAATACAGGTCTACCGTCAAATGCAGATCTCTGTGACGTATGCTGTAAGTTATAAGCGGAAAAGTGGATGCGCCAGAGAGGGAGAGAGAGAGCTACTAGCTGCTATCCGCCGTCCCACCTATGTAAAAGAGAGGGCTAAACGGCTACCCCGGCCGGTTTTGAATTGATATAACAAGATCAGGAAATATCGTAAACCTGTTTCATCAAGTTCTTTTCTTGCAATTACCTCTTGGTACATATTTATTTACCTTAGCTCAAAATCATCAGAGAAAAACAAAATTATCAATAAAAAATTGTCAGATACCTTAAAACGCCTAGATAAAAGTTCATAGCAATGTTATTGTTAGAAGTTTTTGTACCTTTGTCGTAGGAGTTAAGTGATATTATTTTCAGTATTGTGTAGATATGACAATTTCCTTAACCTTTTTGATAACAAAATACTAATTTTCAGCTATTCAGCATTATATGTTGCTAGGAATCATGTTTATACATGCGTTTACATTGCGGGGTCTCTTTCATACTTCAGTTTAGCCATGCTCTTTTGATCCCATGGTAATATCGGGATAAGAAGTATCCTATCTAGGTTATGATTAACCATCTGCGTGCCAAATTTCATTCAAATCCGTTATGTAGTAGAAATACTAACAAATCAAGCTTTCGCATTTATAATACTACAAGTAGAACTTCTGTACACGTGAAGACCAACCGCCTGGCCGAAACTACCCCGCTTTTAACAGGCAATAATATCCTTTGCATTTTTCGTAAATTTAACGTCCTTTAATAATGCCTTCATAATCCAGATGAGATTCATTTTTAGCTAAGTTAAGTTAAAATGTTAAACTTAATAGAAAACAGAAAAGCAGAAATAAAAAATCAAAATTGCTTCTGGATTAGAATTTTTATCAGTTTTTCTTTAAAAAATCAGTCAATCGTCAATTTAATTCCTCAAATAAAAATTATTTGTTGATTAAATAGTTACCCTACAAGCCTAGTTTGATAAACTCCAGAATAATATCTTAATCGACAAACTTATAACTTTGGATCCAAAACATTAATTTAGATAACACGCCTTTCAGTTTATTCGGTGAAGAGTTAAAATTTTCAATCTATTATAGATATCGTCGGAAATCTAAGAAAGGATTTTCCGCTTGGATGCGCAGGGGAACTAATATTGAGACAGGCGGCGTCTATTCAGATTATTGATTTATACGTAAACTGTAAATAAAAGAAAAACATAAAATCATAGAAAGTTAACAATCAGTATGAGTAATACAGTAGTCGTGGTGGCCTAGTGGTTAAAACACCAGCCTCTCAAGTATGAGTGTGCGGGTTCGATCCCAGGTCAGGCAAGTACCAATGTAACTTTCCTAAGTTATATAGGTACATGTAGTTCCTAAGTATATCTTGGACACCAATGACTGATTAAAAGGTGAAGGAAAACATCTCGAGGAAACCTGGACTTTAAGGTCCGTATTACAGAACGTCACTCAAAACTCAAGCTCTACTTAAGTCTCGTTTCAAGCCATTTGATTGGTTGAAACTAGTTTTAAGTAATGCTTAAACAGAGATCAATGCTTGAGTTTCCTTCTGTAATACGGACCTAAGTCTGAAATCGCTAACCCGCATTGAGCATGCGGGGTGATTACGATCAATCCTTCTATGTATGAGAGGAGACCTGTACCAAGCAGTGGGACGATAAAAAAAGGTTGATGAATATGAATATAGTAGTGAATAATAATAATAATAGTAATCAGTATTTTAGTTATACACATACCATGTGGTGAACGAAGTCTATGAGAGATCGGACATACCTATTTTAGTGCTCTATGACTGAATTCACAAGAGTTTTATTAAATGTAGTTAAAAGTCAATAATAATCAAAATCAAAGTCTTCCTCAACCGTGAGAATACCAATATACACACATCAAAAGTGTCTAGGGATCAACATATATTTTTGCAATAACTTTTCTCCTGATTGATATTAATTAAAATTTTCTTTAAGGATTCATCAAATAAAGTGTTTTCGTTTGTCACAGTAACGATAAACCAAGTCACCTTTGCATTAATAAAGAAATTTGCCATTTTCCTAATAAAGGGATATTTGACATTTGAACCACTAACACAAAAGTTCGAAAAAAAGACTGAAATAACAGTTTTCTCTAAAATTTTATTGGGTAACTTAAACAATTAATAATCCGTGTTTCTACCGCGAACACTAACAACACAAGAACATCGGTTTGGCATACTCAAAATGAGTTCATCCAAATCACGCTGTGGAATGGCCGCCCATGTTCGTTGCAACAACAAAAAAGGTCTTCTTGCGACTGGATACCCTCCATATTCGGCAGAGCTCTTCTCTGTAGCATATCCCATGCATGCTCAATCGGGTTCAAGTCTGGCGACTGAGCAGGCCAGGGCAGGACATTGATGTTAGCTGCGGCGAGAGTCTGTCTTACAACTCTTGCGGTGTGCGGTCGTGCATTATCATGCATTAACTGAAATAAGGGACCGATTTGCACTTGTAGAGGAACGATGACGTCTGATACAATCGTTTCAGCATAAATTTGAGCGTTGAGGTTGCCTCTGATCCAAATCAACTCAGTTCTTCCGCCGATCCAAATACCCGCCCATACCATGATGGTTCCACCACTATAAGGATGGACTTCCTGGCAGGATTTTAATCGCTGTTGGCGTCCAGGGGTTCTCCAGTGTCGTATACGTCTTGTATCCGGTCTCATACCAAAACGAGACTCATCAGAAAAGCACACGAAACGCCATTGTTCTTCTGCCCAATTTCTGTGTTCAAGAGCCCATTGATATCGAATCCTACGATTGTGCATTGCTATAGGTGGTACCCGTAGCGGTCTTCGGGAATGAAGGTTCACTTCATGCAAGCGGTTTCTGACTGTTTGGTCGCTAATTAAGTTCCCTGAAGAGTGATGAAGCCTCACGGCTAACATCATGGCGGTTATTGTTGGAGCTCTTCGAGTTAAGATTTGAATGTATCGGTCTTGTCTCCGTGTGGTGCAGCGATACCGTCCTCCATGGCGCTCAGCCACGGTACCAGTGCTTCGGTAACGTGTCCAAAGTCGACTGATAACACTCTGACTTGTATTCAGAGCTAAAGCCACAGTACGTTGCCGGGAACCAGCTTCTATCATTCCCACGGCTCTGAGCATTTCTTCCCTGCTTAAATGACGTCGCCGCTCCATAATAACGTTGGTTTTAATCAGTAGTAGGGAAACAGTAGCACTAATAATGTCTTCAATGCGTTGTATGTTTTTATAAGGAAAATATTGACAGCTGATTTTCATCTTTTACTCGAATTTGATTCACAGTTCCTGATTCAAATTATGAAATGCACCAAAAAGGATCCATATAAATTTATAAAATCATAAATTTATTACAAAGCCACATCTCAATCTCAAGAAATCCGCATAAAAATGCTTGATCCCTAGACACTTTTGATGTGTGTATTTAAAGAAATCTCTTAAAAAAACCCGGACACCAAGGTGGTTAATTGCTCGAATAGCTCGTTTTCGGAGGACAAATATGTTTTGTATGTCAACGGTTTTGTCCCGCAGTAGAATACAACAGGACATAACGCTGTGGATATAACTAAAATAGGCTAAACGAGCTTAATACCAACTTCCCCAAACTTTGTTTTTTTTTTTTTTTAAAGTGACTACATCCTTTTTGGCAGTATTATTGCGATTCGACCGCGTGCCGCGTGCACTGCTACCCTTCGCCCGCGCATGTATTGCCTACTGCTCATGTTATGTTTCCTCTTTTTCGAAATAATATTTATTTTTTAGGGGGATTTTTTTTTAAGTTTAGCTGGCTTGGTATGCTTTAGTAGAATTAGTTATCGATACCTAACAATACCTTCACGGATCGGATAGGGTTTTCTTTACATATTTTATACTGTTGCTCTATTTAAATATATTTTTTTTGTTAAGAAATATATAAAATCGCTCACGCTCGTTACTTGTATCACCGCTTGCAACACGTATGAGTTCAGTGCCATATTGATATGTTAATGGTAGCTACACGGAGCAATAGCGGGTGGAGCACGGGTTCATACCTCCCCGCTTGTTTTCTAGCTTCCATTTAGATTGAAGTAAGTTTTACAAAGAAACAATAGAATAAACGTTTATCTATTGAAATACTTATTTATATTAGTTTGTAAATCGAAATAGTAGGTCGTCGTTAGTTGTCACAATGCTGAAAGCGGCCACAGAGAGGAATTGGAGTAAGGGCATATACCGCCGAAGACGATGGATTAACCTTCAAGGTCGGCGACGTCAGCCTCGGAAAAAATTTTAGTAGCACATTCGAACTTATTGGATGCGCCAGAAGGATCAAATTAATCCTTCTGATAGGTATTTTGTGGACTCTATCTTGTAGGGTTCAAATATATTTCGATGGCGTTGCTGAGAGTGGAGACCCATAAAATCGTCCCTCCACCAAAGTATGCCAATGCAACTCACCTGTATCCCGGCATCTCGGCAGTCCTTGAGGCACCAACAATCAAGTTAGGAGTATTCTGACTCCTTGAGGAGGGAGTTAGCGAGTGCAGGCGCGTGTCCGTGTAGCGAACCTCATTGAAGACTGTCGTTTTGACAGATTTGAGTGCGTAAAAAAACAAAATTGCTGTGTGTGCGTTTAAAACATATAAACTCACATACACAAATAACCAGACCCAGAACAACTACTTGTAGGTCATAGAAATATTTGATTCATGCGCGAGTCGAACCCGCGACACGCTGCGCAGCAGTCAAACATTCAACCACTACGCCAACCGTACTGTTATCTGAACGCAGTTTGTGGTGTGGATCACCAACATTGAATTGAATTTATCCATTACTCTTAGACCTTCTTCAAAAATGTGAACATCAGAAAAAATCCGATGGTAGAAAACATTACATTTTAATATAGGTGCTGTAATGAAGGGTTGCAGTAGATCTGATGATGGGGCCGAGAAGGAGTCGAGGGAATCTCAATGATTCATATCAACTACCTAGTGTTTATGCTTAATAATTTGTATTGATAAGAACTATACACCATGGGTTGTGACTGCCATTAGGGGTCTGAAGATGAAGACAAAAGTCAGTTCAAGGAACTTCTCAATGGTTTACAATAGTTGTCTTGTGTTTGGACTTAATTTATTTATTTTAATAAGAACTTTGCACCAATATGGGTTATAATGAAGGTCTGCAATAGAGCCGAAATACAGTCTAGGGAACTCTTCTAAGATTTACAGCAGCTACCTTGTGTTTGTACTTTTTAATTTGTATTTTTTAATAAGTTGTATTGATAAGTATTTTATACCTAAATGGATTGTGATTGCCTTATGATGAAGACAGCGAACAGTTCAGCGAACTTCTGAATAGTTTACAGTAGCTATCTTTCGTTTAGACATTCATTTATATTGATGAGAAATTCACACCCATCCATACTAATATTATAAATGCGAAAGTATCTCTGTCTGTCTGTCCGGCTTTCACGCCAAAACTACTGAACAGATTGTAATGAAATTTGGTACACAGATAGTCTAGAGCCTGAGAAAGGACATAGGCTAAAACATACCGCTATGACCAATAGGAGCAGAGCAGGAACAAAAAATGTTGCGAAAACGGGAGCAAACGCGGACGTATATATTGCTCTCACTATTTTAACAGGCGCTGTTTTATATTAATTGAGCTCTTTCGGATCGAAGCTTACGCGGGTGAAACCGCGGGGCACAGCTTGTGGGTTGTAATTAGAGGTTATATATAATTAAAGTCCACGGAAGATCTGATTTTGATTTTATACATTTAAAATGTTCCAGTTTCTGGTTACCTTTATATTATTTCTATAAAGAATTTATCTTGACACATCCGTTAATTATTTTAGAATTAGTTTGACCCGTTGTTTCATATAAAATCTATTTGGCACTAGTTTCGTTTATAAAAATCGTTGTGATACAAACCACATTCTCAATTCGCTACTCGTGGAATAAACACCCTGAATTGAAGTGATTTTTTTTTTGTACTCTTTTAAACATTTTTCTGCTATTTCTTATGTTACTGTGTAGGCATTTCAGTGATACATTGGTCAAATCTATAATATGTCTTACAACGACGGCGATCATGCGCCGAAATCCACGTCCTCCGTCGTCGTACTCTAGTACTTCTATACAAACTAAACATTTAAACTTCTTCCCCAGTAACTGAGTAAAAACATCTAGGTACTACACAACACGTCTAGTGCCTGCATCTCCCACTCCTCTAAAAGCTAAACCCTGTAGTGGATATTAGCTTTACATCCGCGGCGAACCGCGACGCAGATCGACACCTGATGAATATTGAAAATTTTTGCTGAATTTTTCGGTTTCGGGTTCGAATTGAGTGCTCAGTTTTTGAGGTTTTCATTTATTAAGAGATGGAAATTTGTTCTTAAAGGGGATTTTTTTTAATAAGTTTGTAAAGGAGAAAATGAAGTGAGTGACTATAAAAAGTAGTGAGGTAGTTGGCTAAGAGGCTTCTTATTATAGTGCGTTCAGACATGACTGCACGTTTAGCGCAGTGGTTAAGCTATTGACTGCTGTACTGCGTTTTGCGGGTTCGATTCCCGGACGGATCAAATATTTGTATGACCTACAAGTAGTTGTTTCGTGTCTGGATGTTTGTGTACGTGAGTTTATATGTTTGTAAATGCACTTACGAAACAGGAGAAATTCCTAGTGTAGGGCAACGATTTTTAAAAAAGAAAATATAAAAAAATGAGACATCTTAATGCTACGTAGTAACCAGTAGTGCCTTCTTCATCATCTGCTTTACTTTTCTGAACGTTTCCAGACAAACAGGTTAGATAGGATAGATAGAGACAATATAAATACTAGGAACAGGCACAAATTTATTGTACCTACAACAAGGTTCAAGAAAATAGGTGGCTCTTTCAGATGCCAATGTATACATTTTTACAATGGACTTCCAGAGGTGATTCAAGATCTGAGCCTGAATAAATTCAAATCCTTCATTAAACGTAAGTTGTGTCAGAAAGCATTTTATAGTGTGAAGGATTATATTGAGGACAAAAAGGCTTGGGCTTGAGCTGCGTCCGATTTCTATACACTGATTGTTCTCTGATTTTTCCTCTTGTAGTTTTAATATGTAATTGTTTATGTTATTAATTCAAAGCCTGTATTACACACTATGTAGCCAAGCATATTGTACGTTACGGAATTGTATCGCTGACAGAGGTGTTCGGCACTTGTACAGCTACACAGCAGCTAAACTTAGTATTCGGGAACACTGTTGGAGCTGCTGAACCTTGGACAAAACTATCTTAGCATTGTGTAGATTCAATTTCTTAGTATTGTATAATTGCATGGCAAAAGTGTGAGCACAATGTACGAATGTGCTGTAAGGCATTTTTTTGTTGGGTTAGTCATTTTTATTGACTTGATTGTGCTCTGGCTGTTGAGAGTATGTCATGCTCACTCAAATGTCTCGCTAATGGTGGCGTGTGTGTTGGGTCATTAGGTTCCCTTCAATATGGTTGAGCTGAATGATGCTGATCCATTCGTCATGTTCGTGAACGGACGCCGTCGGAGGGGACTGGTCATCTCTTAGCTGCCACGGCGTATTTTAATTTCTGAATTGATTTTTGTGTGTTTTCCATAATGTACGCTCTCGGCGTACAATTTATTTCTGCATCGTTCTCACACGGTTTTTTTCAACATGAATGATGTAATCAAATATTTATAACAATAGCTTGAAAATTTAAAAGAGTGTCCATGGAGTTCCTTGCCCGTTCTTCTCCATAGGGTACCTACTCTTTGGAATGGGCGACTAGCTTCATCTTATTGACTGACCGACCTTCTGACAATTCAAAAGTGCCTGTAACTGGTTTATTTGAAATAAATGCTTTGATTTTGATTTTTTTTTTCTGGTCTCGTCTCCTGCACGGGGTAGTGAGGTGTGAAACTACTCCGTGCATCGACTCTGAGGCGCGCGCCTCCGCCTCTGGGTCCATCCAATAGGGGGCGGAGACTTCGCCATGTCCCTCGCCAGACAGGTTAGATACTATTCCAACCGGTAAGACCATGAACTGCCTGAATTCCATAATCCAGTTACTCGGTAACACGATTCCCGTTAGTAAGTCACCAACATAGAAATTACGATTTCTGTGGTCACCAAGTAGAAACTGGCCAAGAAAGGTAAAATTAACATAGTTTTTTTTTATATATATATACTCGTAGATTTATGTTATAGAATGACTAGAGAAGAAATTATCTTATACTAGCGACCGCCAGCGACTTCGTTCGCGTGGTGTTAGTTATGCCCCGCTCCTATTAGTCACAGCGTGATGTTATATAGCCTAAAGCCTTCCTGGATTAATGGGCTATCCAATGCAAAAAGATTTTTTTCGAACAAATGGATCGGAAAACGAAAATCAAATCGGACCGTAGTAGTTCCTGAGATTAGCGCGTTCAAACATACAAACCAACTCTTCAGCTTTATATATTAAAATAGATTTTATTTGGAGAGCTATGCTTGGAGTTTCACTATGTGATCAAATCAGAAATGAGGAGATCCGCTGAAGAACGGGATTGCATCACTTAAGTGGCAGTGGGCCGGGCACATTGCTCGCATGACCGATTCCCGATGGGACCGATGGGTTCTCGAGTGGCGACCACGCACTGGAAGACGCAGCGTGGGTAGGCCCCCGACAAGGTAGACCGACGACCTAATGAAGTTCGCGGGAAACCGCTGGATGCGAGAGACGCAGGACGGGTCGTCGTGGAGATCGTGGAGCTGGGGAAAGCTTATGTCCAGCAGTGATACAAATGATGATTATGATGATCTATAACCATAAGCTTTATTATTTTCTACTGCGGTGTTATGATTTTTTATGTCGGCAAGGTCTCAGGATATACCTGACGTACTCGAGTAACAACACTAGTAAAGGTTAATACCAAAGGGAAAGAGATTTCTATTTTTACCCGACACGACTCCGGAACGTCAAAGTTATCGTATTATCGCGTTTCCTCCGCTTTTCTTATATTTACGGCAAACAAATCAAGATTTATATAAGATTTATCTGAGAACAACAAATAAGTCATTCGTACCCCAATCTTTATTATGATGCCGTTTCCTTGTAGGCAGCGAGCCTACTAGTTTGGGCTTGTTACATAGACCTCCTATGTAAACATTATTGTTAAGGGTCTTACTTTCTTTTTTTTTTAATAATTATAAACTAGCGCTTGACTGCAATCCCGCCTGATGGTAAGCAGTGATGCAATCGTTGATGGTAAAGCGCGCTAGTTTATTAACTCCATTCACTTAAAAAACCTTAGTGAATAGGAAGGAAGACGGCAGTTGAGCGAGGTGATACAATGTTAGACCCAATAACACGACCAACGATGCTGCGCCAGAGGGAGATTGATCTGGAGACCCTCCACGACCAAACTCCCGCCACAACAACATTTGGCGCATCGTACCCGGCACACATCGCAACACAACTGCTCAGACCCGTCCTCCGTACGCCTTCACCAGACATCATGCCGAACACGACGAATCGCTTGGCGGCGTCTTGTCTGGGTGGGTGTAACTTGCTGGCAGCCGATGTTATGGCTTACCATCAGAGAGAAAACTATTCCTGAATAGAATACTTTTATTATGGACACTATATAGATTACAGAAACATAAATATAAAGACTTTACAAAGGGTTTAATAAATATATATAGGTACGTTAAATGAATCATACTAGTTAAACTAAATATATACATCTAATTAATAACATCATATAAATAAAATATAATGACATGTTTAAAGAGAGCTCTAGCATATGTAATATGTAACTTGAATGCATGTAACTTTTCTAAAGTTATATGTACTTTCTAAGTATATCTTGGACACCAATGACTGAAGATGAAGGAAAACATCTTGAGGAAACCTGGACTTTAAGTCTGAAATCGCCAACCCGCATTGAGCAAGCGTGGTGATTACGCTCAATCCTTCTCTGTATGGGAGGAGACCTGTGCCTAGCAGTGGGACGATAAAAAAGGTTGTTGTTGTTGATGATGATGATGATGTATCATGAAAAACTATATATGTCGATACATGCTGTGTACCTATAGGACGTCCCATAGCACACACGCACACACTTTCATTTCTGTTTCTCACTATTTTTTTTACTGTGATTAATAAAAAAACCCTTTCAAACACTGCTAGCCAGCTGATAGCATGGTTGGCGCAGTGGTTAATCTATTGATTACTGCGCTGCGTGTCGCGGGTTCGCCGGCCCGGAACAAATATTTCTTTGACCTGTAATTAGCTGTTCCGGGCCTGAGTGTTTGTGCACGTGAGTTTATACAATATGTAAAGAAAACCCCGTCCAATCCATAAGGATAATAAAGGTTAGGTAAACACATGACCAAATAAAATATGAAATTTTACATAATCATCATAGTAACAATACTAATGAATTTTGAAATATCTTTTCCGCGAATTAATTCCAACTTCCCAAAGTTTGTTAATTAAAAAAAGTGACAACACCATTTTTGACGGTATTATTATAAGTGATGCGACCGCGTACCGCGTGCTCTGGCCCCCTTCGCCCGCGCATAGATTGCCTACCGCACATGTATTAAGTTACCTCCTTTTACGAAATAATATTTATTTTTTTAGGAGATTTTTTTTTTAAGTTTAGCCCGGCTTTATAGGCATTATTAGAACCAGTTATCGATACCTAACAATACTATTGAAGGTATATTTGTACTGCAGTTAAACGAGGAGAAAAGTGCATAGGAATATTCAGCGTTCTTCAAGACTGTTTTTGATCAACTGACTTTTACACATTTTAACAAACCCGTCATGGAACTTTCGTCATACAAATTATGAATGTGACAACGTTCTGTATACAGCCAGCATTGTATAGTAGGCGTAGTTTCTATCACATTACTAAATCAAATGTTATATTTCAATACACCCCCTTAATGTGCATATTCAACTAGGGTAACAAAACAATAAACATATAAATTAAAGTGGTATTAAAGAACAACTATAAAAAAAAAAACTATGCCTAAACCATTTACGCACGCTGTGTGCTTGTCTCGAGGCTTCCGTCGACTGGGACTTCGGACCGCGGTCCCAATCGCCGGATTCATAAAACTTTAATAATTTTGTTCCGGCGACTGGGACCACTCATAAATGATAACTGAAATCAAATAATGTACAGTCAAACGAAAAAGTAATAATTGAGTAAAAATCTTTTTTTAACCGACTCCAAAAACAGGAGGAGGTTCTCAATTCTTCGTAATCTTTTTTTTACATATGTTCACCGATCACTCTAAGACCGATGTGCAGAATTCTCTTTTTTTTTCGAAAGTGTATACTTTCCAGGTGGTCCCATAGTCACCAGGTCAGGATCTGATGATGGAAGACCAGGGAAATCAAGGGGAGCTTTCAAAAATCGTAGAGGCGACTAGTACATTCTGTACCATTGATTATGAAATTAAAGGATTTAAGTTATTTGTATGAAAGATTACGCGGTAATAAGCGGTTTACGATTTACGGGGTATTAAAAAAACATACTTACTAGATCTCTTTCAAAACAATTTTCGTTTGTAGTTTTTATAGTAATGTATATCATATGCTTTTTTAGATTTTTCATTTTCTTATTTTAAAAGTTAGAGGGGGGCGGGGGGCACCTACCTTTTTCCACTTTGGAAGCGTCTGTCACGCAAACTACTCGGTTTAGAAAAAAAAATATTTAAAAAAAGTCGATATCATTTTTGAAGACCTATCCATAGATACTCCACACGTATGTGTTTGACGAAAAAAAAATTTTCGAGTTTCAGTTCTAAGTATGGGGACCCCCAATATTTATTATTATTTTTGCATCAAAATCTTAATGCGGTTCGTAGAATATATCTACCTACTAAGTTTCAACAGTACCTATAGCTCTTATAGTTTCGGAAAAAATGGCTGTGACATATGGACGGACAGACAGACATGACGATTCTATAAGGGTTCCGTTTTTTGCCATTTGGCTACGGAACCCTAAAAATGGCCGTTATGGCTTCACACAAAATCAGTATTAACTGTGTTAAAATTTAAAAATAATGTTATAATTTTATAACATCCTTCTTTTTTTTCTAAAGTGTCCGGTCAAATATAGCCCAAAAGCAATAGTATTCGTCGATACTCGATACGAACTACGTAAATATTTTGTATGAATAATTTTACGAGTTAGAAAGAAATAGTAATATACTATCATACAATGCTATTGCCTATGTGTGTGTTTACCTGCATGTGTGAATTATATAAAAACGGGCTAGGTCAATTTATAAGCGCATAGGATAAAATCATGAACATCATCTAGAACGAGTCAATGATATTCATATTCATTTCAATAATTTAGATGTTTATTTGTTTGACTGTACCGATTTCCGCTTGTATAGTAGACTATTTTTAAGTTACCTATGAGTGGTCTCAGTCGCCGGAAGAAAATTATTTAAGTTTTATGAATCCGGCGACTGGGACCGCGGTCCGAGTTAATTGCGGTCCCAGTCGACGGAAGCCTCATATTCGAGGCTTCCGTCAACTGGGACCGCAATTAACTCGGACCGGGCGACTGGGACCACTCATAAATGATAACTGAAATCAAATAATGTACAGTCAAACGAAAAGTAATAATTGAGTAAAAATCTTTTTTTAACCGACTCCAAAAACAGGAGGAGGTTCTTAATTCTTCGTAATCTTTTTTTTACATATGTTCACCGATCACTCTAAGACCGATGTGCAGAATTCTCTTTTTTTTTTCGAAAGTGTATACTTTCCAGGTGGTCCCATAGTCACCAGGTCAGGATCTGATGATGGAAGACCAGGGAAATCAAGGGGAGCTTTCAAAAATCGTAGAGGCGACTAGTACATTCTGTACCATTGATTATGAAATTAAAGGATTTAAGTTATTTGTATGAAAGATTACGCGGTAATAAGCGGTTTACGATTTACGAGGTATTAAAAAAACATACTTACTAGATCTCTTTCAAAACAATTTTCGTTGGTAGTTTTTATAGTAATGTACATCATATGCTTTTTTAGATTTTTCATTTTCTTATTTTAAAAGTTAGAGGGGGGGGTGGGGCAACTTCTTTCCACTTTGGAAGCGTCTGTCACGCAACTATTCGGTTTAGAAAAAAAATATTTTAAAAAAGTCGATATCATTTTAGATATTCCACCCGTGTTTGACGCAAAAAAAAAACTGAGTTTTGGTTCTAAGTATGGAGACCCCAATATTTATTATTATTTTTGCATCAAAATCTTAATGCGGTTCACAGAATACATCTACCTACTAAGTTTCAACAGTACCTACAGCTCTTATAGTTTCGGAAAAAATGGCTGTGACATACGGACGGACAGACGGACAGACAGACATGACGAATCTATAAGGGTTCCGTTTTTTGCCATTTGGCTACGGAACCCTAAAAATGGCCGTTATGGCTTCACACAAAATCAGTATTAACTGTGTTAAAATTTAAAAATAATGTTATAATTTTATAACATCCTTCTTTTTTTTTCTAAAGTGTCCGGTCAAATATAGCCCTAAAACAATAGTATTCGTCGATACTCGATACGAAATACGTAAATATTTTGTATGAATAATTTTACGAGTTAGAAAGAAATAGTAATATACTATCATACAATGCTATTGCCTTTGTGTGTGTTTACCTGCATGTGTGAATTATATAAAAACGGGCTAGGTCAATTTATAAGCGCAAAATCATGAACATCATCTAGAACGAGTCAATGATATTCATATTCATATCAATAATTTAGATGTTTATTCGTTTGACTGTACCGATTTCGGCTTGTATAGTAGACTTTTTTAAGTTACCTATGAGTGGTCCCAGTCGCCGGAAGAAAATTATTTATTTTTTATGAATCCGGCGACTGGGACCGCGGTCCGAGTTAATTGCGGTCCCAGTCGACGGAAGCCTCCTTGTCTCTAGGCAAAGCCTTAGTTAAAATATCCGCGAGCATCAAGTCAGTTGGTAAGTACTTCAACTTGATGGTCTTATTGTACTTTAACACACTTTGTATAAAGTGGTACCTGATGTCAATGTGCTTACTACGAGAATGGAACATTGGATCACTGGCTAAACAAATCGCCCCCTGATTTTCTACATGTAAAGATAAGGAAGCATATTTACGTAACCCAACTTCAGTAAGCAAGCTGTTCAAGTAGATGCCTTCCTTCATTGATGAAGCCAAACTGATATACTCCGCTGACAACTCAATGTCGACACACATTTCTGTTTTTGCGACTTCCATGATATGTATCCACCTCCTAACACAAAAACATAACCTGAATAAGAGCGCCTATCTATTAAACAACCTCCCCAATCGCTATCTGCATACCCTTGCAATGATTTACCTGTCTTTGTAAATACAAGTCCACACGTTTTAGTATATTTCAGATATCGCAATACACGTTTCGCCGCACTCCAACACTGTTCATTGGGACATTCCAAGAACTGGCTTAGTATCGCCACAGTATTTGATATCTCAGGTCTTGTCCCCGTGGATAGATACATTAACGAGCCATTTATTTCACGATATGGATACTGCTCCCGTTTGTTGCACTTTCCGATTGGCTTTTCAATCTTATTTTTAACTTCCATAGGCGTATATATCGGATTACACTTATCCATTTTAAATTTATTTAATAAATCTTCGATATATTTTTCTTGTGACAATTTAATTCCATTGGCACATCTGTCAAACTCTAATTCAATTCAATTCTTGATTAATGGCCTTTGTGGGAGAGACGCCACAATTTTGCCAAGAACACGTGCGAACGATTAATAAACCATCAAACGCTGGAGAGTATTTAGCGCAAATTAAAATAATAATAATTTAATTCTTGTTGTGTTAAAATAAAATATTTCTTCGCAGATTGACAGAAGATCACAGATTATGGATACGAAAATGACTTTACGTTTACGATATATCACGAAATCACGAATTCACGATGGACAGTGAAGAAGAAGAAAGAGAGAGAAAAAAAATAATAATAATGGTTACAGCTTAGAGTTATAGCTTAATTTTATTAATTTCAATAAATTTGCTTAATTTGAATATAAAACGCGTAAACACAAAAGATAGAAGACATTTGACCGAGGTAGGACGAGGAATATGAGGGGGAATGATTTCATGAAAGGAGAAGCGTAATTTAGGACAGGAGAAAAATAAATGGTCCACGTTTCCTTCATCTAAACCGCATTCACAAAGAGAGCTATCCTTAATCCTAAGTTTGGCCAAGAAATGGGGAGAGCAACAATGATTTAACCGTAAACGACAGATAGTTGAGGTTGTGGATTTTTTGCCCAATTGATACTTAAAAAACCAAGGTTTGTGAGGTATTTCAGGTTGAATATCTCCATAAAATTTACCCTTTACGGTCTTAGAGATTTTCCAAACTTTAGACCAAGATTTAAACAAATTTAGAGGAAGAGTAGTACAAATATCATGGGAATAAACTTCAGAGTGGGCAAGAGCCCCAGTGCGAACAGCATTTTTGGCGCAAGAGTCAGCTGACTCATTACCAAGAATACCGACATGACCAGGAATCCAGGCTATGACGACATGGATGCCAAGTTCATGACACTTGAACAGCAAATCTCTGATCTTAAGAATTATAGGGAATCTCGACTTAGATCTGAAAGGATTAGTTAAAATGGCTTGAAGACAACTTTTTGAGTCAGAGAAAATTATGGAGTTATTCAATTTATGAGACAAAACAAAGTAAATGGCTTCGAAAATAGCAATCGATTCACCAGTAAAGACGGATGTAACTGAAGGACACTTATAATTTAGAATAATTTTTGTATGAGGGATCCAAACAGCAACTCCCACCGGACTATCATCAGAGGATTTGGAGGCGTCAGTGAATAAAGTAGTCCAGTTCTTATAATTAGAGGAAACTTTTTGCACAAATGTCTTATACGGTTCGAGGGTATTTTTGCTAATTCCAAAGTCCAAAACGACCTCTGGTTGGAATACCAGGGCATTATACGGCACCGAGTATAGATATAAAATGGGGTTTTGAAAAAGTGGACTAGGAAGACGCGTGAATTGAAGGTAGGCACGAAGAAGACAAGGAAGCTCAATATTAGAACGATGACGACGCGAGTCAAAGATGGATGATAATTGGTCCAGTTTACCAAGAAGAGGGTGATTAGAATTTTGCACAAGTTTAAAAATAAATCTATTTGCCAAAAATTGTCTTCGAATTGAGAGGGGAGGTTCAACACACTCAACTTGCATGGCATTAATTGGGGACGACTTCATCGCCCCTAGAATAATACGTAAACACTTTGCCTGAATTTTATCGAATTTTTTGGAGACCAGATTTGTTACAAGGGTCTAATAAAAACATGCCATAGTCAAAATGACTACGAACTATAGCGTTGTAGATTAGTTTTTGAGTATACGGGTGAGCACCCCACCAAACCCCAGAGAGTGAACGAAGAACATTAACGTTTCTTTCGCATTTCTGAGAAACAAAGTCAGTGTGGGTAATACCGGATAATTTTGCATCTAACCAAACTCCTAAAAATTTAACATTATCCATCCTAGAGATATTTTCGCCGTTAACTTTAATGTCAACAGGAGGGATAATCTTTTTTTTTGTAAACACCACCACAGAGCTCTTAGAGGCTGCTAAGGCTAAGCCATGCTGTGAAAGCCAAACGGATAGATACCCCAGAGCGGAGTTTAGACGGGAACTAGCCTCATCTAGAGATTTACCAGAAAAGTATAAAGCTATGTCATCAGCATATTGCAATATTTGACAAAATGAATCTACAGAAAGGTGTAAATCGAAAGTGTAAAGGCTGAATAGGAGAGGACTCAAAACTGAACCTTGAGGTAAGCCTTTCCAGATAGTCTTAGGAGGGAGAGAGGAGTCTCGAGTTTTAATGGAGATGGTTCTCTCCATTAATAAGTTGCAAATGAAGCGAACCAATTTTACGGGAATATTTAGCTGATGGATGAGTTTATCCTTGAGCACGTGGAGCAAAACATTGTCATATGCTGAGGTAATATCCAAAAAGGCTCCTACTAAAAACTCTTTGCGAAGAGAAGAAATACGAATATCAGAAATTAATATACTGAGACTATCCATTGTGCTCATTCCTTTTCTGAACCCAAACTGGGATGTTGGCAACAAGTTCCTATTCTCCACCAACCACTCAAGTCTATGCTTCATCATATGCTCTGCAACCTTACACAAAACAGACGATAAAGCAATAGGCCTGTAGCTGTTTGGGTCTGTCGGGTTTTTGCCTGGTTTAATGATCGGGATAATTAACTGGTGCTTCCACTGTTGAGGAACCAAACCGAATTCAAAAAAGTTATTGAAGAGATCGAGGTAATATTGCTTTGTACTATTTGAGGCATTTTTCAGAAAAGAGTAAGGGATCCCATCTGCACCAGGAGAGGAATCAACGAGTCCATCAAGAGCCAATCGGAGTTCAGAAAAAGAGAAGGGGGCATCGAAATTATTTTCGGAAGCAAGGAAACACGGAGAAGAGGGAAAGGAGTTCAAACTAGGAACTGAAGGAGGAGACAGTTTGTCCGAGAAAGCTTCAATCCAGGAAGAAGGATCATTGGCTGATATATCAACAGAATTGAAGGAGCCTCGGTATCTTTTGATTTGCCTCCATACTAGGGAAGAAGGGGAACAGGGAGATAGGCTTTGGCAATAGCGAAGCCAACCTTCTTTTTTCTTTTTGGAGAGAGTCCTTTTAGCAAAGGCTGCTCTTCTTTGGTACACTAAAAAATTTGGAAGAGTCATAGAATTGGAATACTGCACTTCTGCTAATTTTCTTTCCTTGACAACCGAAGTACAGTCTGAGTCCCACCAAGGAGTCGAGACTTTGAACCTGTGAGGTTTTTTATAAGGAAAATTGTCATCAGCACTTGAAATAATTGAATCTACAAATTTCGAATAGCACTCAACGAGATTGTTACTGTTAGGGGGAGGAAGAGAAAGCAAGTTGTTTTCAAGAGAGTCGGAGTAAGAAGACCATTTTGCATCTTTTAATATATATTTAAAAGTGGGATTAAAATTACGGGCAGGTACTACTCTATCGGAGATAGATACAATAATAGGGAAGTGATCACTACCATAACAATGAGGCAAGATACTCCAGGAAAGAATGGGGGCAAGAGAGGCAGAACATGCTGTAATATCCACAGCCGAGATTGGATTTTGTGAAGGGCGAACCCTCCTAGTGGGCGAACCATTGTTAATGACACATAAGTTAACTTCATCAAAAATTTCAAGGAGGGCACGACCAAAGTTATCGTCATGGCTCGAACCCCATGAACGATGGTGAGCATTTAAATCACCCATAAAAAAGATTGGAGATGGAAGTGAAGAAAAAATACAAAGCAGGTCAGGAATTAATCTGGAATGAGGATGAGGAATGTATGCGGAGAGAAAAGTTATATTAAAAGCCCTGACAGCAACAATGTTAATATCAGGAGAAGAAGGGGGAAGAGATATTAGAGAAAAAGGGAGGGAGCGCCTCACAAGAAGGGCGCTACCCGCATATCCGTCAGCTCGATCATCACGAAGACAGGAGTAACCTGGGACCCGAAAGCGAGAACCAGGCACCAACCAAGTCTCCGAAATGGCGATGACAGAGGGGTGAAATTTATTAATTAAAAATAAAAGTTCAGGCTTCTTCGGCCGAAGGCTTTGAGAGTTCCACTGAAGTGTGGAGACTAGGTCCATTATTATTATTAGAGAGGAGCAGGGAAAGTTTATGGGCAACGTGGGGCGGTAACGTGGAATTATCACGGGAAACTAAACTAATCAAAAGGGATAGAAGTAACTCTAAGAGGCTGTCTTCTTGTGGAGATTTTGAGGGAGGAGAATTTTGCGAACAAAGAGAGAAACCATTTGGTAATGGAGAAGGAACCTCAGCAACGATAGCATTATGCGAGGCCCTGTCATAAGACTTGCCTAGAGGAGCTCTAGGTTTGGGAGTAGAAGAGAAAGTTTTTTTATAAGAGACAGGAGGGGAGAAAATAGGGGGTTGGGAAGAAGAATAAGAAGACTGAGATGGAATCGCAATTTGGGTTACTTGTGAGTACGATTTTTTGGAGCTAGGAATGGAGCGGGATGCCTCTTCGTACGATATACCGTCCTGAGACATTAACAATTTAATTGATTTTTGTCTCCCTTGCTCCGGACAGCTACCATAAAAGGCAAAGTGCCGGCCCAGGCAATGGATGCATGTGGCTCTGGTTTCATCAACATCACAACTATCCCCAGAATGGGGTTGTGAGCACTTGAAGCACCTTGCCTTGGACCGGCACTGTGCCTTGACGTGCCCAAAACGGCAGCAATTTTGACATTGAATTGTGGGGTATTGATATACCTCCACTGGTAGGGAAGTGTGGTACAAAAAAATACGACTAGGGAGAGTCTGACCCTTAAAAGTTACGACAATGGATTGAGTTGGGATCCAGGAGGACATGCCCTCCTGTTTGTTTTTTCTGTTTAGCCTACGTGCCTTAACAATGATCCCGCACCCATCAGGGAGGAACACCGACTCAACGAATTCATCCATGGACATGTCGACCGGCACCTGACGGACGACCCCCATTTTTGTGGAATTGTAGGAAGGAATGGTGGCAGTATATTTTTTGTCTAAAACTGGGTGGGTTAAAAAATTGTTGGCCGCCTCAGCAGTAGTGAATTGGACAGAAATTTTATTTCTGCCCACTCTCTTAATTCCATCCCTGCAGATGTTTTTTATTTTATTAATAAATAAAAGTTGGCCAAACTTAATAGGACGGATGATAGTTCCGGATGAAGGATCCGGTTCAGTTCGCGAAACGTGGACCAGAAAAGGCCCTTTGTCCGAGTCTGAATAAATTAGACCCTCTTTAAGAGAGGGATGAATATATAGTGTTTGTATGGCCGCAACAGCCATATCTTTATTTTTAATAGTCTTTTTAGAGACGACTTCGATCGTCTCTGGGTCAATAAGGAGGCGTCTCTTACCCGCTGCAGACGACTGAACAGCATCAGGGGGATCAGGAGGAACCGGAGGGGGAGGAGGAGGGTCCATAATTATAAAAAATACCACCTAAGGACAAAAAAAAACGCACAAAACTACAAAGAAATATTAAATAAACACTGATATTTTCCTAAATTAAAATATTAAGGAAAAAACAAAACCCTCCAGCACGACTGACAGCTATCAATCCGACTATTACTGATATTACAGCAAATGTTTCTTCATCAAAGTAACAGCTAAACTGCAGGAAATGAAAACGCTGACAAGCTTCTGTCAAACTCTATGTCTAACATATATTTCGCAATGCCGTAATCTTTCAATTCAAACTTAGTGGCCATTTCCTTATTCAATTTTTCTATGATATCACCTCTTTGCGATGCAACTAGAATATCGTCAACGTAGACTAGCACAAAGAGTTTAGATTGAGAATCTACATATATCCTTAAAATAGAGACACAGCTTATTCAGAGATGCCTGCAACCCCATGCACTTATGCTGTTCAGCAAGTCTGATGTTCCACTGCCGTCCAGCTTGCTTAAGAACATACAGGGATCTTTTAAGTCGGCATACATTGCTTTCAGCCTTCATGTCACACAATATTTTGCTTGCTCTTCTGTGTATCGCAGATCCTGGTAGTTCTGATCTTGAGAGTTCTTGAAGGCATTCTTCGAGCAGATTTGATACCTTCATGCAGATCTCCTCCTCTAGTAATCCATTCAGATATGCTGTGTTTATGTCTAGCTGATGAATTTCAAGATCAAGTTCTGCTGCACCGCAACTAACAGTCTCACTGTGTCAAGCCTGGCAACTGGTGCAAAGGTATTCTGGTAATCAATTCCGTACCGTTGGCTATAACCTTTTGCTACCAGTCTAGCTTTCTTCTTTTCAGTCTTGTCGATATTTAACTTAGTCGTTAAGTTGTATCGGCAATCAACAATCTTTCGACCCATAGGTTTATGACGTCGAAGGTGTCATTCTTAATTAAACTTCTTACTTCTGACAGTATTGTATCTTTCCATCCTTTTTGCTCATTACTGTATAATGCCTGGCTTAAAGTAATTTCAGCGGCACCAATGAAATCTTCACAGTCTTCAAACTCTTCAGTTGACTCGAAACCTTTTTCTATGGAATGTTCGGACTCTTCATGTTCCCCTGGTTGCTCGACGTCTTCTTCGAAAGAAACTTGTGGCTCTACGTCAACCATTTTGTATATCTTTCGTGGTCGCCCAACGTGTCCTTGGCGATCCAGTCTCGGTCGTCCTGGACCTCTCTTCATTGCTCTCCCCCTATCAACATGGATGTCAATCTTTATGATGATGATGTTAAAACGATTCTTCAACAATAACTGGATCGTTTGTCGTTTGGCGGGCTTCGAATGAGATATCATCCTCTGCGTGAGGTTCAGGGTTTATGATCTCTTCCTCTTGGACCGAGATTTGTTCTACTGGTTTTTCGTTGGTTCTGGTAGAATGAATTCTACTTCGACTGTTGATATTCGAGTTTGACAGTTCTTCTTCCTCTATTTCAAAAGGATCAATCTTCATGTTCGTGTTATCTCTCTCTTCGCTCTTCGTTTCATGAAACTTCACATCTCTTGACATGATAACTTGTCGTTGTTTTGGCATCCATATTCTGTAACCTTTACGATCTCTCGGATAACCAACATAGATTCCTTCCTGACTTCTCGGAGTAAACTTGTCCTTCCCGGTTGACTTGTCCAATACATGTACCTTAGACCCAAACTTGTGTAAGTAGTCTAATTTGACAGGTTGCTCGAACCACTTCTCAAAGGGTATTTCACCATCGAGGCTTCTTGTTGGACAACGATATTTTACATGGCAGGCTGCTGCTACAGCATCTGCCCAAAAACCCGGGGAAAGTCCTGATGAAATAAGCATACATCTCGCCATGTCTACCAAAGTTCTATTTTTTTGTTCCGCTATAGAATTCTGTTCTGACACTCCTGGTATTGTCAGTCTTCTTGCTATCCCTTCTTCTTCAAGAACTCATCGAATTGTATGTTTGCCTATTGTATGTTTGTAAATAGACCTATGTTACAGGAAAAATTCCTAGTGTATACTATCGTTTAAAAAAAAATACACAAATATTCTACACTCTTCACCATTTTTACAAAAATAACTAATCTTCATTATTTTATGATTGTATGTCTAGAGGTTATTTCTATTAAGGTTATATTAAGGTTTTCAAGTAGTAATTCTTATTTTAATTTTTTTTTTTTTATATTATTATAAACTAGCGCTTGACCGCAATCCTGCCTGATGGTAAGCAGTGACGCAATCGTTGATGGTAAAGCGCACTAGTTTATTAAGAGCCTATTCACTCTAGCCTTGAACACACTCAAATTGTAGTCCGACGGAAACACCGCCGCTGGCAAATTGTACCAGTCCCTCGATGTACGCGGTATAAAGGAGGAGGCGAAAAGCTTCGTCCGGATCGTAGTGGTGTTAACAACGTAAGGGTGGAAACCAGCCGTACGACGGGTCGTCCGCTGGTGGAACGGAGATGGGGAATTAAATCATGCAATTCCCTCGCACACTCCCCGAAATGCATCCTATAGAACACCGAAAGGCTGGCTACTCTAAGCCTGTGCTCTAGGCTTTGGAGACCAACTCGAGTTAGATCAGGGTCACCAATCAGCCTCTTTGCACGTCTCTCCACTGAATCCAAAGTGGCCAGGTGACACTTGGCAGCACCAGCCCAAATGTGGCTGCAGTACTCCACACACGAACGGACCTGTGCTTTGTATAACATTAGAAGCTGCCCAGGCGTGAAGTACTGCCGGACCTTTGCGATAATGCCAAGTTTCCTGGCAGCCACCCTAGCCTTGGACTCAATGAACCGCCCAAAGTTAAGGTCCGAGGAAATCTCAACTCCCAAAAGCTGAAGGCGGTCGGAACACTCCAAGGACACATTCCGAAAAGTAGGACCCAAGGTGAACGGGCTTCTTTTCTCTCGCACTCCCACGCACGCGCTCCTCCGTATCTCTCTACAACTGTGCTGTCATCTGCATACCCATAGATACCAGGCATCAGCAGATCGTTAACATGCAGCAGGAACAGAGTTGCACAGAGAACAGACCCCTGAGGAACACCGGCATTAGTTGACATGGGCTCAGAAGAGCATCCATCGACAACAACTTGGAAATCATTTCCATGGTAAATCTCGCCATCAAGAATTATCACTAAAATTAAAACCAAAAAGACTGATTAGTCGAAAAATGATTTACTAAATTGGTATCAGCCCCGAAAATTTGGGTATGAAATAAGATTGATGAGGCTTTTTACAAAATAGATGGGCAGAGTCTGCCCAGGAGCTTAATCATTGGTCAGCCCGTCCTAAAAATCATGGGCAAAGTTTGTGTTGGTATATCAAAAGGTTATAAACTTCGCTACAGAGTAATAAAACAGACAAATCCCTTGGCTTTTACAACACCCACAAAAAGAGGCAGCGCACAGAATTAAAAGCCACAGATGTACTTTTGACCCCCAACATAAAACATACGTAAAGTATAAAATAAAAGTATCTACAATATTTATCATAATATTATTATTTGGAACCAATAAAATATGATTCCTGTCTGTGCGGGTTTCACATCCAATAAACGTTGGGCATTGGGCTCGGCCCATTCCTCCCTACCTATCTTTGATGAAATACGGGGACTGTTAGCAGAAAAGGTTTATAATAAAACATGGATATATTTTTTTAACAATTAATTTCGTATTTTGGGTTTCAAGTGGTGTTTTAAAACGGGTTTATGTCACATAGATATATTGTGAAAATATTAAATTAAAAATATGGTTCATGTTCACAATACCAAAGCAGGACTGTGTTGTCTCAGTTATGTTCATCTTAATTTTGTTTACATTAATTTTTGCTTTACATTGTCAAACGCTTTGCTTATTTCAACAATTCTGTTAATATTTAGCTAGTACTATATTATATTATTAAACTGTCGTTATTCCCAGACGGAGGATATATACGAGGAAAAAAATATTGAAAATGAAATCGTGTGAAACCAATGACTACATTTTGAGCACAAAGGTAGATATTTCAACTGCCACACCTAAAATGACATTATGAAAAACCCCTTTAAATAAAAAAGACCTTAGCGAAGGCCTTTTTCTTGTCTTTGTCCTGGCTTTTTCTGCTAATGCCACACAAAAGCTTAGTTTAGATTCCGTCGCAAGTTCTTTATGTGAAACAATATGAGGTTCCCTGCTTAGGTCAGCCTTTTTACATTCCCTATATTTGCTATAAATGAAAATATTTTCAGACGACGCTTATTACGAACCTTTATTTGTATTCACTCGTAGCCGATTTTCAGGCTATCCTTTCTGATCGTGGATAAGATTGATGTGTAGGCAAGAGCTCAGTTCTGTCTTGTTTTGATTTTGGTTAAGATAAAGGGCGAATTGCACCAATAAAACTGCCCGCGATCAAAGTAAATATAAGAGTTCAAATGCGGTCCGGCTGACTGTCGTAAAGTTGGGTTGTTTCTGGTTTCTGGGTTGGATTCCCGGGTTAATATGTAGGGAAATCAATTCTTTGGAAAATTGCCACCACCACTATTCCATCATCGAACGACCCGTCGTACAGCGAGTACCCTAGCGTAACAAGCCCTTACGTTGTTGACACTGCTATGATCCAGATGAAGCGTTTCGCCTCATATTTTATAGGTACCGCATATACCGAAGGACAGAAACAATTTGTCTGCAACGGTCTTTCCGTCTGATTAAGATCTAAGTGTCTTTAAGGCTTGTGTGAATAAACTCCTAATAAACTAATGTTCTTTATCATCAACGATTCACCACTGCTTAACATCAGACGCGATAGCGGTCAGACACTAGTTTATAAAATTAAAAACAAATATTCGAGTATTTGTCTATATTTTTTAATCACTACTGTTACTCTTTCAGAGAAAGGGTATACACGGCATTTTTATGTAGTCTATGTACAGTCGAGAGCACATCAAGCTACTACAATCTGTCAGATTTCTTTATCCGAGTTTTCAACTTTATCTCTAAAGCATTAAGGCTTTTTTTATAATTATTATAAACTAGTGCTTGACTGCAATCCCGCCTAATGGTAAGCAGTGATGCAATCGTTGATGGTAAAGCGCACTATTTTATTAAGCCTATTCACTTAAAAAACTTAGGGATAGGAAGGATGACGACAGTTGAGCGAGGTGATGCAATGTTAAATCCAACAACACGACCAACGATGCTGCGCCAGAGGGAGATTGATCTGGAGACTCTCCACGACCAAACTTCCGACACAACAACATCTGGCGCATCGTACCCCGCACACATCGCAACACAACTGCTCAGACCCGTCCTCCGTACGGCTTCACCAGACATCATGCCGAAACACGACGAACCGCTTGGCGGCAAGACTTTGTCTGGTGGGTGGTAACTTCTGCCGGCAGCCGATGTTATGGCCTACCATCGAGAAAAGGCTCCAGGCTGATTGAGAGTATCTGACAGTTTCGGGTAGCTTGACCTGCAGCTGTCATCCGTATTTAACAATTGATTTTGCTGACTACATATGAATCTTGTAGCATAGCTGTATAGCAAAGTCAACGACTATAAACCATCAAACAGATATACAAACAGATAGTTAAACAAAATGAAAGGTTTCCACGTTCACACCATAAAATATAATACTTGCAAAAGTAGTTCAAATGTATTTAATACACGAAACGATGACCTGGTGAAGGTAGCGGGAAGCCTATTGATGTGGGCAGCGCAAGACCGGTCATTGTGGGAAGTCTAGCCTTGGGGGAGGCCTTTTTTTTTTTGGGGCAGTGGACCTCTATAGTCTGAGACGAAGAATATAAGAACAGCCTCCTAATTTCACTGACACACTGATTCAATAGGACTTTTCAAAATGGAGCCACTACTCTTCAAATAATGAATCCTAAGCGTTTAAACTCCATTTAATTAAGAGGCCTTCAGATTTTTCTATGAAGCTCGTTACAGGACTTTGTAAGCGTTATTAAAAACGCTATTTAAGGAAATTAATTGATTTTTAATGTCGGCCGTGTTTTTAATTTCTGAATTTTTGAGGCGGGCCGAAGAGGTAAGTTCAATTAAGACCTTCACGAAGAGCATTGTCACTAGGTAAACAAATAACGAGCGGCATCGGGCCGCTCGTTATTTGTTTACAGGCAGGACGAAAAGAATAAATTTTAAAGAATTAAGCAATTATTAAATGAAATTATAATTTTTCAATGTAATTTTAATTATTTTAAATTTTTAAATCATATATTATTATTTTAATAATGTGATTTTAACTATTGAGTACTGATTATTTAGTAGTGAAAAGTACCTAACTTATAAAGGCCTATCCCTGTGTCAAATTTCATTGAAATCCTGATTAGTCGTTTTAGCACGAAACTATTAGAGACAGATTCACTTTCTGATCTAAAATATTAGTTACGATAAAGTAAGGATGGCGGCAAAACTTTCTGGGGTATTCCGACAGCGAATAGCTCAACTATAGCTTAGTAC
Source organism: Sesamia nonagrioides (assembly GCA_017933935.1). Classification (NCBI taxonomy): domain Eukaryota; kingdom Metazoa; phylum Arthropoda; class Insecta; order Lepidoptera; family Noctuidae; genus Sesamia; species Sesamia nonagrioides. The sequence goes on along the minus strand of JADWQK010001835.1, from coordinate 19,192 downwards.
AAAACAAACACTGTCCATCCCCATACCAACACTCAACCGTGATGTTCCATAAGTAGGTAATTTTAACAGCAACCCGCTCCATCGTTAACATACCGGGTTTAACTGTGTTTTTATATGGAGTAATTAAATTTTATGAGTTCCAACAGTATGAATGGTATGGATAAACGAATGCCTTGACTATTAATTTTATTACTGAAAAAGGTTGTATTCAATTCAATAAACGATTTTTTGTGGCGTATTTTTTAGCATTTGGTGTTAATTTGTTCTTCTACTAAGAGTAAAGCAATAATCAATTTTGTCAATCACACTCTATCACTCGATATAGGACATTTCCAAGCTAAATCAGCATCTAGTCTGCCCCAGCCATTTTCTGAAGTTCATTGTTCCATCTTACCGGAAGTGATCCCACGCTCGCCGATACTCGGTGTCCACTTCAGAACTCATCTGTTCCACCGACCATAGGTCCTTCAATAAAAATGTAGGTATCGCTCGCTGCCACTTCAGTTTACTCTGCAAGCTATGTCAGTAGCTCCGGTCCTTTTCCGGATAATTTAATTTCTGATTTTACCCTCCAATAAAATTCCGAGTCGTATCCTCCATATCCATCATATACTGTAATCATATCAACCGGTAAAAGGCAACGCATTATTTTAAATTTTATACAACGAATAACGTTATAGATATATTTTAAGCGAGAAAAAAAGGCAGTCGTTTTTTAAAAGCTTTTTATTAGCTTCATTTGTTTGTTTGCTTGCTTGCTTGCTTGCTTGCTTGCTTGCTTGTTTGCTTGTTTGTTTGTCCGTCTCTAACTCTTTGGACTACGAGTGAGCGGCTCATTATTATAAAATGTCCCACCGTTTTCAATACGTTCGTTCGTTCGTTTTTTTTTTTAAAGAATATCGAACTAAAAAGTTGAAAATAAATATAGTTTAAAAGAGGATCCTCTGTAGCTTCCCGAAAGCAGCCCAGCTGAGTTGGATTCGACGACTGACCTCTTTCTCGAAGTTGGACCTTCCTAACTGGAAAAGCATATCTAATACCAATATTTATTTCCCTTTTTTTATTCTGGATGGGACATGATTAAATGACCTGTCCCGCAATTAAAAACATCTTACAAAGAGAAATTAAAGTACATTATCACTTTGGTCTTTAACACATTAAGCTCCATGCAGTAAACAAAATTAAAAATCGATTATTTCCGGCCATTTCCGACAAAATTCAATGTTTTAATAAAGCGAGCGCAGTCCATCTTTATGCTCATTGCATTAACTCATTAAATATGTTAAATGCTCGTCCTGAGAGCGGGGCGACGATTGTGCTCAAGGTGGAAGTAAGTAACAGAATTAATTTGTACTGATACAGTCGGTTACTGTTGGATGCTGTAATGTAAGATGAAGCATGACAGGATTTCGTTTTAATGTTATTAAAATGAAATTCGAGAAACATTGTTTGTTTACGTAATTTTTATGACATATTTTGATTTCTTACATGTCGGTGAATATGTGAAGAAACATAGTGATATGTTAAGTAAGATTTTAATTTAACTTATGTGCGTCTACAGCACAACAATGGCTGATTTCCTTCTATTTTATCTTAGTCAGTAGGTTTATAGGTACCTACTACGGTTACTGTCAATGTGTAACAGACGAATGCTTAGAGTTATTTATTATTCGCTACAATAGATACATTTCATAATTATTATGAACCTGACCCGCTTTCCTCGTTTACAAACTAAACTGTTAGGATGCAAAATCATCAAATGACTACTCCCGCTTAGGGCGGAGCGGAAGGGCGTCTCAAACTTTTACTAACTAAAACCCACCCGTGTTTCTTCAGTTGCCTGTGCGCCAGGGCCACGGTTTCTTTTTTAACCAACCCACAACCCTGACCCAGGAGACATCGGTCTTCGCGGACTCGGTCAAGATGTGCTGACAAATCTTTGAAGCTCTCGTGAAACACAACGCACCGTCGACCTGGTCCTAGTCCTTACCGGGCGGCGAACTGCCCTCTGCTCGCCGGCATCAAGCCCGCGTTTACGGTGGCCGGGAGATCGGTGTTGTCTCTGAGGACGCTGGGATTCCCGCTCCCTCACGCGCTCCGCCTCCGTCTTTGCCAGCATCTCATACACTCTCGCTGCGGACTATGGCCTGGACTGGGGCCGGATGTGAGACATCGCCGCCACGAGGACCCGACGGTGCTCTACCCTAGCCGAGCAGACCTCCACAGTGTCCTTACCCAAAGAGCACCCGCAGTGCGTTATTGTACTGTTTAAATAGTGTGTAACACAATTAGGATGCAGAGTCTGGTCTTGTTCTCAATAGATGATAATAATACATTTTATTGTCCTTCAACGTAACTGGCAAAATGATTAAATGGGATTACAAGTGTAATGTTATGTTACGTTGTCATCATAACATTATCCTAGTACTCAAACAATCCAGTGCTGTCCATAAATCTGCTCTCAAAACGATCATGTTACCATAGTTGATTGTTGCACCGAATAACAAAAACCAATCGTTCATATTGACAAGGGATTATCTACCGATTAAATTGTACTCTTTTGGAAGTCTGATTTGTAGGCCGTGCTTTTAGCAAGTACGGGTTTGCTTTGAAAAAAGTTTTATTATGTACTAGCTTTCGCCCGCGGCTCCGCCCGCGTGGACTAATATTTTTCGTATCCCACGGGAACTGCATATTTTTCCGGGATAAAAAGTAGCCTATGTGTTATTCCAGACTATTATCTACCCCTGTGCCAAATTTCAACCAAATCCATTCAGTAGTTTTTACGTGAAAGAGTAACAAACATCCATACATCCATACTTACAAACTTTCGCCTTCATAATATTAGTAGGATTGTGCATAAAAATGGATGGAAAAATGAGTGCAGGGATCATGAATGAATGAATAACGAATTATGACTGAAACAATGAATGATAAATGGATTTAAATAGGTACTTTTTGTACAAAATAAATCAAAATCACCGAAGACAATGAATGAGACAATCGAATCAGAAATGAGGAGATCCGCAGAAGAACTAAAGTCACCGACATAGCTCTGCGAGTCGCTAAACTTAAGTAGCAGTGGGCAGGGCACATTGCTCGTAGAACCGATGACCGATGGGGCAGTAAGGTTCTGGAGTGGCGGCCACGTACTGAAAGACACAGCGTCGGGAGACCCCCAACAAGGTGGACCGATGACCTGGTGAAGGTCGCGGGAAGCCGATGGATGCGGGCAGCACAAGACCGGTCGGCGTGGAAAGCTTTAGGGGAGGCTTTTGCCCAGCAGTGGACATCTATAGGCTGAAGAAGAAGAGAACAATGAATGGTATATATGTCTAGATTCTAATACTGAAACAGCTTCATTATTATTATCTGGCACTTATCCCAATTTAATTGGGTTCGTAAAATGTCTTTTCCTTTCATACTTATCTGTTAGTCGTGATCTCAGTATTCACGATTTTAGCTATATAATCTTTTATATAGAAAATCCATCATTGCTTTGACCTTTCCCATAAACCCTTAGCCACACACATTTATACTCAACCCTACATTCGAAACTACGTTAAAATAAATTACAAATTCGCCCATTTATAATTTAACGGTGCCTACAAAGCAACATACGATCAACGCGTCATATAGAGTTTTCTGTGAAACTAGCACGTACACAAGTTCATGACATAGGGCAAGTGGCCCGCCAGATAACCAGTCTGGTCGGAGGGTCCCCCTTTTCTATGGAGGATAAGGTGTGTGAAGAAAAGAATGAGCGAAGAAATGAAAGAGTGTGTGAAGTCTGTGTGGTGTGCATGTTTTCCCTCATGTCTCCACAATAACATAATCCACTCGTTGATTTTTATGCAATAAATAAACATGTCATGAGCTGATCGCATAAAAATTGGTATGCCCAGCAGTGGGGCATTTTGGGGATTCCGTAGCAAAATGGCAAAAAACGGAACCCTTATAGATTCGTCATGTCTGTCTGTCCGTCCGTATGTCACAGCCATTTTTTTCCGAAACTATAAGAGCTATACTGTTGAAACTTGGTAGGTAGATGTATTCTGTGAACCGCATTAAGAATTTGATGTAAAAAAATAATAATAAATATTGGGGGCTCCCCATACTTAGAACTAAACTCAAATTTAATTTTTCATCAAACACATACGTGTGGGGTATCTATGGATAGGTCTTCAAAAATGATATCGAGGTTTCTAAAATATTTTTTTTCTAAACCGAATAGTTTGCGTGACAGACGCTTCCAAAGTGGAAAAAGTTGTCCCCCCCTCTAACTTCTAAAATAAGAAAATGAAAAATCTAAAAAATACATATGATGTACATTACTATAAAAACTACCAACGAAAATTATTTTGAACGAGATCTAGTAAGTAATTTTTTTTAATACCTCGTAAATCTTTCATACAAATAACTTAAATCCTTTAATTTCATAAATCAATGGTACGGAACCCTTTGTGCGTGAGTCCAACACGCACTTGGCTGGTTTTTTCTTTTTAAAAACGTTTACCCACACTGGGAATTTCTCCTGTATCGTGGGTGCGTTTAACATCCAGACCCGGAACATCTACTTGTAGGTCACACAAATATTTGTTGTGTGCGGGAATCGAACCTGCGACACGTAGCGTAGCAGTTATTAGCTTAAGCGCAATAATTACTTATTCGATAGATAGAAACTTGTGAAGAGTAGTTTAATTAATCAGACTTTTATTGTTCTACAAGCCGATTAACTGAAGTCGTTACCAACGGCAAAAAAATACTACGTTAATTCCCTTTTCAACCCATTTGGGAAATCATTTTAAAAATTCAGGTCTCACTTCGGTCCCAAAAGGAACTCTTGTGAGCAAATTATCATACTTATAGACCTAGATATTATAGGAACTTGACATCAAACAGCGCTTGTCAACTACTTTTTTTTAAATAATTATAAACTAGAGCTTGACTGCAATCCCGCCACATGATAAGCAGTGATGCAATCGTTGATGGTAAAGCGCGCTGGTTTATTAGGCCTATTCACTTAAAAATTTTAGTGTATAGGAAGGAAGACGGCAGTTGAGCGCGGTGATGCTATGTTAAACCCAACAACACGACCAACGATGCTGCGCCAGAGGGAGATTGATCTGGAGACCCTCCACGACCAAACTCCGGTCACAACAACATTTAGTGCATCGTACCCGGCACACATCACAACACAACTGCTCAAATCCGTCCTCCGTACGGTTTCTGCAGACATCGTGACGGAACACGACGAATTGCTTGGTGGCAAGACTTTGTCTGGTGGGTTGTACTTCTGCCGGCAGCCGATATTACGGCCTACCACCAGTTCAGGCATGCAATTTGACCTTCTTCGGTCATGTGTTTCCACGTGGTAGTGACTCCATTGAACGCCTCGTAGTGCAGGGAAAGTTGAGGGCACCAGACCATGTGGCACATCACCAATGAGATGGACAGACCAGATTAAGAAATAAGTGCTCAGTTTGTGACTGTACCCGGAAGGCTGCAGGGCTTAACTAAAATCATCGTGATTCATAATGATGACCACGACCATCGAGATATAGAAATAGACATGCCGTACACATAATTATAATTTGCAGTAATTTTTTGGTTTGAAAAGAATGAGAGAGATGGCTTATGCTTCCGGTCTAGCACTAGCTCTTTCTTAGAGATTGATGATTTTGAGAGAGATAAAGATAGACTGAAATTTCGTTTCTTCTCTTTCTTTCGGAGTTCCACAATTCTCATCTCTAAGGCATGTATATGTCGATGACTACGACCACTCGGACAAGAATGTACCAACTAAGAAAAAGACAGCCATTTTATACCTCCATACACTAGCTGCGCCGCGCGGTTTCACCCGCATAGATTTTGATATTTTTTTATATGCTCCGCTCCTATTGGTCACAGCGTGATGTTATATAGCCTAAAGCCTTCCTGGATTAATGGGCTCTCCAACGAACAAGATTTTTTCAAATCGGACCAGTAGTTCCTGAGATTAGCGCGTTCAAACAAACAAATAAACAAACAGACTCTTCATCTTCAGTCTTATGTACTACCGTTGAGTGTCTTTTAGTGTCTTATGCACCAACGTGTGTGCATAAGACACTCAATGGGATAGTATAGATTGTGATCAATGTTTTAAAAAAATATAAATAATAAATGTTATTTTATTTTTAGTGATTGCTGTATGCAGTCTGTCAGTGAAGGTAATATTTTTATTAATTACATTCAACATAATACTTGTTTCATTATAACATAACACCTTCTGTTTGAAAGCTCATCAAGTCTCGAGAAAATATCATTAACGTCAGTAGCGAGACGTAAAAGAGGCTTCTCCGCCATTTCTTAGTGCATCTCTGATCATAATTATTCATTTCCTTTTGACTACGCTTCGTTACTCATGGAACTACATGAGACTACCTATGGTAAGCAGTGATGCAATCGATGATGGTAAAGCGCGCTAATTTATTAAGAGGCTTCACTCATAAAAACTGAGTTAATAGGAAGGAAGACGCCAGTTGAGCGAGCTGATGCAATGTTAAACCCAACAACACGACCAACGATGCTGCCCCAGAGGGAGATTGATCTGGAGACCTTCCACGACCAAACTCCCGACACAACAACAATTGGCACATCCTACCCGATTCCCGTCGCAACACAACTGCTCAGACCCGTTCTCCGTACGGCTGCATCAAGCATCATGCCGGAACTAATTGGATAAAATTGAATATTTATTACTAGCTACCCGTCCGCGGCTTCGCCCTAGTAGAGTTCGATTATATCGCGCTTTTTAGATTTCACTCGGGAACATCAAATTTTTCCGGGCTAAAAAGCACCCTATTATTTAATCCGGACTTCTAACTATACTTCTGCAAAATTTCGAAGCAATCGGGTCAGTAGTTACGGCGTGAAAGCGGAACAAACAAACAAACAAACTCACTTTCAGATTTATAATATTAAGTACTAGCTTTCCGCCCGCGGCTTCACCCGCGTGGAATTCGGTAATATCGCGCTTTTTAGATTACCCTAGGGAATATCAAATTTTTCCGGGATAAAAAGAAATCCAAAGTAGCCATGTGGCATTTTGCAGCACCAGCTCAAATGTGGCTGCAGTACTCCACAAACGAACGGACCTGTGCTTTATATAAAACTACATTTCCGCCCGCGGCTTCGCCCGCGTGGAATTTGGTTATATCGCGCTTTTTAGACTTCCCTCGGGAATATCATTTTTGTTTTTCAATAAAGGGTAGCCTATGTCCTTTCTCAGGGCCTAAAGATTGTCTGGGCCAAATTTCATCAAAATCGGTTAAGAGGTTTAAGCGGGAAAGTGTAACAGACAGACAGACAGAGTTACTTTCACATTTATAATATTAGTATGGATGATTGAAGTGATGATTGAAGTGATAACCTATTTATCGACGCTGAGCATTATTGTTGGATGGGGAAAGGCATTAAATTTGCATGAGCATGATCGATCTGACACCATGATCGCTACAAAATCAAAATTCATTTATTCAAATTAGGCTGAGAATCAGCACTTTTTGAACGTCAATATTACATAAGACACTCAGCAAGCAGCACAGCTGTCAGTGCATTAAAATTAAAAAAAAAAAACAGGACTTTATACAATACTATGTAAGTAGAACACAAGAATACCAGGCATAATACCGGCAAAGTAAAAACAAACAATAAAATATCATTAAAATGGAAATATAAATAACCGAAAACTTATTACCTAAATAAAAGCCCCAGGTTTATAGGGGGTGACAGCTCGCATATTTATGCATTGTAAAAAGCAAATTACATGAACTCATATAACGTGTCAGTAAGCTAATTCCGTAGAAAGAACACAAACATTGTCCTGAGTTAATCAGAGCGACCAGCTATTCTTATCATTTAAATAAGCATATAGCGAGATATACATATGTATGTATATTATATCCTACCGTGGGTGTCCTAAGAGGCGACTAAGAGAACTCTCCTGTGGAATATCAAATTATCTGCGATCCCCAACCCGCCTGCCAAGCGTGGGGATTATGGCACAAAGCAAGAATGGTAGATTTATCAACATCATCATCATCAACCTTTTTTATCTCCTTTCATACATAGAAAGATTGAGCGTAATCACCACGCTTGCTTAATGCGGGTTGGCGATTTCAGGCTTAGTCCAGGTTTCCTCAAGATGTTTTCCTTCATCTTCAGTCATTGGTGTCTAAGATATACTTAGAAAGTACAATATAACTTTAGAAAAGTTACATTGGTACTTGCCTGACCTGGAATCGAACCCGCGCACTTATATTTGTGAGGCTGATGTTTTAACCACTAGGCCACCATGACTTCTTCTTCTTCTTCTTTGGTATAGGTTACCGCTATAACTGTTTGTTCTTTTTTCCTGTTTATGTAGTAAATTATTTCAATTTTCACTTCTATCGATCAGTCTCACGACTCCCTTTTTTCATTATTTGATATATTTTGTGGGTGTTTAGTAGAAATTGAGGAAATTTCAAGTATCTACTTGTTACGGTTCAAAAGCCACAGCCCTATTACGGACGGTTGAAGCCTTGGTAACAAGATCCCGGTGGCAACCTTTGAGTTGATCCCTATTCAAAGGTATAACAAAAAAAAAAACCTCATAAAATCTGACTAACTACCGTTGCTGGCCGTTGACTAGGTGTCGTTTCGTGCGTCGTGTCGTCTGCTGTAGTTTATTCGAAATTATAAAAACTATATAATAAAGACTAAAAATATAAATACTAATAAATACTATAAAGACGAAATAAATACTAAAAACACAAAAAAATAAAGACTATATAATATAGTCTTTATTTTGTTTGCCAACCCAGCCCAACTGTGAAGTTTTATTAACAACTTTAATTGAACCCTGGAGTATATATATAGGGTCTAATTAAGTATATAAGCTGGCTGTTGAATTCTAAAACAAGTTTTTTGGAGTACATCGAAGCAAAACAATTAATAAAATCAAACAACCAACTCTCAATGTATGTATGGTCTGTGGTTTTACCAAACTTTTTAATGAGTGAAACGAGTTTTATCAACACATGTGTTAATATTACTTCATATAACATCATGCTAGTAATGGTATTTATTTATGTTATTAATTCAAAGCCTGTATTACACACTATGTAACCAAGCATATTGTACGTTACGGAATAGTATCGCTGACAAAGGTGTTCGGCACTTGTACAGCTATACAGGAGCTAAACTTAGTATCCGGGAACACTGTTGGAGCTACTGAACCTTGGACAAAACTATCTTAGCATTGTGTAGATTCAATTTCTTAGTATTGTATAATTGCATGGCAAACGTGTGAGCACAATGTACGAATGTGCTATAAGGCATTTATTTGTTGGGTTAGTCTTTTTTATTGACTTAATTCCTGAATTGATTTTTGTGTGTTGTCTATAATGGACGCTCTCAGCGTACAATATATTTCTGCATCGTTCTCACACGATTGATTTCAACATGAATGATGTAATCAAATATTTGTAACAATAACTTGAAAATTTAAAAGAGTGTCCATGGAGTTTCTTGCCCGTTCGTCTCCATAGGTACCTACTCTTTGGAATGGGCGACCAGCTTCTTATTGACTGACTGACCTTCTGACAATTCAAAAGTGCCTGTAACTGTATTTGAAATAAATGCTTTGATTTGATTTGAATGCCGGAATGTTGAGGTGAAGGTTTTTTGTTTTATTTATTAAAATATCTGGTTCACCAATAATTAATTACACAAAAGCAACCAAAAAAAAAAAACAATCCCAAAGGTAAAATAACAATGCGTCACTTACTTATAGGTAAACACCCAGATCGAAATATAATATTGATATGAAAAGCAGAATAAAAATTAACATTTAAAAAAAAATTAGAGGTGAAATTCTGTTACTGTCGCATTAATAAAAAATCAAAAGACTTTTATTCAAATTAGGGAGAATCAGCACTTTTTGAACGTCAATCATAACTAATATTAAAAATCGGAAAGTGAGTTTGTTTGCTCCACTTTCACGCTGTAACTACTGAACCGATTGCTTTGAAATTTTGCAGACGTAAAGTTAAAAATCCAGATTAAATAATAGGGTACTTTTTATCCCGGAAAAATTTGATATTCCCGAGGGAAATCTAAAATGCGCGATATTCCGACCGAATTCCACGCGTGCGAAGCCGCGGGCGGTAAGCTAGTAGACGATACCAGTAAAGCAAAAAAAAAATAGGTTTAGATATGAAGATAGTATTTCCACGGACGAGATTCTTCTCAAATGGATTTAGTACGACTGTAGTATCTGCTTAGTCTTTGTTTATAATCCTGGGATCGGCTTCCAATCTGACCTGAAATCAATCAATCAATCTGATCTGATCTGAAATGCAGCTAAATACCAGTATTTTACATAGAGTGACTAGGCCGTCACCGGTCAGATAGGCATCTGACCTCTACAAGGAACTGTCACTAACACGATACTCCATGGTCAGGCGTTTTCGTTTCGCGCTTTTGGCTACCCGTGACTACTACAATGAAAGATCATTAATTGACATTCCTAGGTACACAGGGATCTCGGTAAGTATAGTGGATAGTCCCATCCTCAGGTCCTTAGATCCGCCTGTACTGAGGCGCAGGTTCGATCCCCGCGCAGTGCAAATATTTGTATGCATGAATATGAATATTTTGCACTGGTCTGGTCGTGCCTCGGAAAGCACGTTAAGCCGTCGCGTTTGTCCCGGTTGCCATACGAACATTTAATGGCAGTCGTTGCGGATTGTTGGAGCCCTCAAAAGTCCAACAATTGGTCTAACTGCAATGCTTTAATATCGCCTTTGGGTTGCGGAGGTCACAAGGCAGTCGTTTCGTTTCACAGAAAATATCGAAGTTTAGCCAAAATCAACAGTTAGACTGGTAAAGCGGACCCCAGGCTTCAAAGCTGCAAAAGCTTCGGATGCGACTGGAATTAACGTTGAGATGATGATGATGATGATGAGTCCCATCAACAGACCGACCTCGGCAAGCTGGCAAGCAATTTATGTAGGCACAAGCCTTACGACTAAAGTAAATGAAAGTAGCGCAAAAACCCTATGTGGCTAACCTTGAAGTACATAAGTATATAATAAATAAGCTGTAATGGTGTCGTATCAGAAAATTGAGTTTTATTTTTATACCATTTCCTTGTAATGTGCAATCGTTACAAGAACGACAGTTTTGGAAACTCATTCTTTTGTATTTTTACTTATTCTCCTAATATTTTTGTTCCTTACTTTGTTGTGGTCTGAATTTGTATTCCATACATCGCATGTTTTAGGCTTGTAACAATACTTCTATTTTTGTTTATTTTTTGTTTTTCTTTTTTGTCGTTAGTACAAAAAATACTTTTTTCGTTATTTACATTAGTTCCCACTTAATATTAACATAGTAAGGATTTTTCAAAGCATAATTTTCCTGATGGCTGGTAAATAAAAATGTAGGAAATATGTTTTTGTGTTTCTGTTTATTCAGCCAAAAAACTACTACTAACAATATGACAATTATAACAACATGACAACGAATAAAAAATACAAAAAAAGAACAATAGAAAAATATAAACAACAAGAAGGTCTTTTCATCAGGAAGGTACTTTGCATCGATCTCGATCGTGCACACATAATTAAGCTGTTTAACGCAAAATTAGACTAATCTGTATTCATGAATGAATATTATTTCTATTTCCATGATTATAAACCAACTAGCAGTCGCCAGTGACTTAGTTCGCGTGGAGTTAGTAATTTGAACATGTCATGCTCCGCTCCTATTGGTCACAGCGTGATGTATTACATCTATAGATATAACATCTATAGATGATATCTATAGATCCTAGATTAATAGGCTTTCCAAACTAAAAAGAATTTTTCAAATCGGATCAGTAGTTCCTGAGATTAGCGCGTTCAAATAAATAAACAAACTCTTCAGGTTTATATATTAGTATAGATTAGTTACCAAGTTTGATGTAAGAACTACCAGGTACACGCTATGGCAGCGCCAAAAAGGCCCAATTCAGCAAAAACGCCAGACAACTAGCAGGATATCCATATACAATACAAAATATTAGAGGAAGGCCATCTACGTGTGCTCCTTCAATTACAAAAGAGATGTAATAGAATATACACATATAACTGAAGGTATAAAACTGTTATCAACTGAACCTGAAGTGACTGTTATGGATCTAAGAATTTTTACGGGATAATTTGTATCTCGTGTTTGTTAGTGGTATATTGCAAAACAAAACAAAAAACTACTATAATGCTAAATAATTGAGACGGTCGCAGGATAGACCTTCATTAATAAGTAAATAAAGACTTCAAATATTATACAATACTAGCTTTCCGCCCGCGGCTTCGCCCGCGTGGAGTGCGGTTATATCGCGCTTTTTAGATTTCCCTCGGGAATATCAGATTTTTCCGGGATAAAAGGTAGCCTATGTTCTTTCTCAGGGTCTAAAGATTGTCTGTGCAATATTTCATCAAAATCGGTTGAGAGGTTTAAGCGGGAAAGCGTAACAGACAGACCGACAAACAGACAGACAGAGTTACTTTCGCATTTATAATATTAGTATGGACTAGCTTTCCGCCCGCGGCTTCGCCCGCGTGGAGTTCGGTTATATCGCGCTTTTTAGATTTCCCTCGGGAACATCAATTTTTTCCGGGATAAATAGTAGCCTATGTTCTTTCTCAGGGTCTAAAGATTGTCTGTGCCAAATTTCATCAAAATCGGTTGAGAGGTTTAAGCGGGAAAGCGTAACAGACAGACAGACAGACAGACAGACAGAGTTACTTTCGCATCTATAATATTAGTATGGATGGATGTCTTTACAGAATTTTCTGTGCGATCCGTGAAGGTATTGTTAGGTATCGATAACTGATTCTATTATTGCCTACAAAACCAGGCTAAACATAAAAAAAACCATAAAAATATACATATTATTTCGCAAAAGATGGTAACTTAATACATGTGCGGTAGGCAGCACATTGTAGTGTTATTTTATTAACCTACATATACTTACTTCTTCATACTCATATATCATTCATTTCTGCAGGTCATAATACGCATTCCAGTATTATGAGGCGCTGTTCTGATAATATTTTACTACACCAAGACTCATTATTCTGCTTACAGACACGGTCCTCAACTTCAAGCCTAAGTTTCGGCGACTTGGCGATAACTAGGCGTAAGAAGCTGTACCTGTGCTGTACCGTATTCATTTTTCCTACACAACACAACGCTATAATTTAATATTAAACTTATATTTACATATTTACAATAATATTTTCATTGTTATGACAGTTTTTGACAACGCTGTTGATTATGTCTCTATGACAACCCTTTTTCTTCTAAATTCTTAACTGCCCGCTATCTTTCTATCGGATTTGTTATGCCGAACTCCTTTACGGTATTTTATATTACTTTTAAATATTCAAATATTCAAAATTTTGTGGAATGCTGAGGTTTCTTCGGAAGCCCTCGCAGAACGTTGACAGTTCAGTTTTTTGAGTTTAGCTTGAGTCGCGGCCTGGTGCTTACATGTGTTTACTAGTATATTTATAGTGTTTTATCTCTGCAGAGCCCTCCTAGGGTTACCCTCTCCCTCGCGGAGAGGGGACCCTCCTATCGTGCTGCTGCCGGCTCTCCGTTGCAGGGGCCGGTCCTGCTGTATTTCTGCTGCCTGGTACTGTCTCTGTTGGCGGCGCCACCGCCTCTGATGGCGGCGCCGCCGCTGTAGCCGGACCTCTGCCGCGGGAGCCGCTTTTCGCTGCAGTCTTTGGATCTCTGCTGCTGTTGTCGGCCCTCTCGGCCGCCCCGCTCCTCTACAACTCTTCTGCGACCCTCAACCGCCTGCCTACAGCTGTCGCCGGCCCTCAGCCGCTGGGCTTCAGCCGCCGAGCCTCTGCGCCGGCCCTCTTCGCTGACCCTCACCCGCCTGTCTTCAGCCGTCGGGCATCTGCGCCGGCCCTCTTCACCCACCTTCAGCCGCCGGGCCCTCTGCGCGGCCCTCCGCCGCCGAGGCCGTTACTTGAAGCTTTACTTTTTATATTATATAGTGTACCTTTTTTATATATACTTGTACTTCACTTCATCCCACCTTCATTCATCATTTTTATACTTTTATTTTTATTTGCTATTTGTTATATTTAATAAATTCTTTGTGTCCCTCCTCCCTCTTCTTTTACTGTCTAACACGACAGTTTCAAACTGTCATGTTAGACAGTAAAAGAAGAGGGAAGAGGGAAGAGGGACACAAACAATTTAATAATATAATAAAAGCAAATAAAAAGTAAAGATAAATATAAAAATGATGAATGAGGTGAAGAACAAGTAAAGATATAAAAAGGTACACTATATAATATAAAAAGTAAAGCTTCAGTGACGGCCTCGGCGGGGGAGGGCCGCGCAGAGGGCCCGGCGGCTGAAGGTGGGTGAAGAGGGCCGGCGCAGATGCCCGACGGCTGAAGACAGGCGGTTGAGGGTCAGCGAAGAGGGCCGGCGCAGAGGCTCGGCGGCTGAAGCCCAGCGGCTGAGGGCCGACGACAGCTGTAGGCAGGCGGTTGAGGGTCGCAGAAGAATTGTAGAGGAGCGGGGCGGCCGAGAGGGCCGACAACAGCAGCGGAGATCCAAAGACTGCACCGAAAAGCGGCTCCCGCGGCAGAGGTCCGGCTACAGCGGCGGCGCCGCCATCAGAGGCGGTGGCGCCGCCAACAGAGACAGTACCAGGCAGCAGAAATACAGCAGGACCGGCCCCTGCAACGGAGAGCCGGCAGCAGCACGATAGGAGGGTCCCCTCTCCGCGAGGGAGAGGGTAACCCTAGGAGGGCTCTGCAGAGATAAAACACTATAAATAATAAATAATAAACGGTTTATTTCTCTCACCAAGGAACATTGTTACAATAGTGTGTAAATACAATTTTGCCGTATTCTCGAACCTTTGTGAGAGCTGGAGTCTGAACTAGGTTCGGAACCTGTGATACAGATCTCCAGGCTCAACCCCTTTAAACATTTATCATTTGAAACGGCATCGAGAATAATTTTATACATATATCACTATTAGTTTGAAAAACATTTTCAACAGAGAGGTAAATCTAGACATAAAGGGTGCACTCGAGAAGTGTAATGTGAGGTGATGTAATTGTAAGAAAGTGTATAGTGTATGAAGGTGTAAGGGTGTTGTGTAAATGCATGTGGATTCAGTGTGAGAGATTGTGATTAATATTGAGTGGTTTGGATAATGCTTTCCGTACTTTCATAGTCAATGTCCAGTAGCCAGTTCCTTACAGTTGCTTTGCATTTATGTTTAACCATAGAGTACAAATTTAAGGTTTTATTAAGTTTGTTGTACACGTAAGGACCAAGGAAGTAAAAAGATCGCTGAGCTAGCTTTGAATGGACAGGGATGGATGAACATACTGTATGTTTCCGCCTCAGGGATTGGAACTTTTCGGGATTATAGGAATTGCGGGAGTGGGTAGAGAGAATTAAATCTAGAATAAACAATTTCCGGATAGAGAGGACCTTACAGGTATTATAAAGTTCCGTGGTAGGGAATCGATAAGGAAGGGACCAACCCACTTTAAGGATCGCTCTTTGGGCTCGTTCCAGTTTCAACAAATGCGTTTTTGCTGCTCCGCCCCAGACAACTATACAGTACTGTGCAATTGATTGACACAGAGCTAAATAAACTTGTCTAAGTACTTGAGTGTCAGCCACATGCCGGAGATTCTTAAAAATAAATATCAGCTTGCGCAGTCGAGAGGTAAGTACGTCTATATGGTTATAGAATGATAAAGAGTCATCTATTTGAACACCTAAATACCTCACAACATCTGTACGAGCCAGGAGAGGACAGCCACATGGTGTTTGAGGAGATTTATTACAAGAATGTGCAATTAATGAAAACTGGGATGTTGTAGGTTTTCCAACTTTTGACAGAGAAAAGGCAAGATACTTTGATTTATCCACATTAAGAGTAAGTAGGTTGTGAGACAACCAGTCAGTGACAGTGTTGAGTCCTAGCTGTGCACATTTAAATGTTGAATCCCAGGAACACCCGTGGAATATTAAAGCGGTATCGTCTGCGTAGGTAAAGATGGAACCGTTACTAAGTACGTGACGACAGAGGTCATTAATATAGATGAGGAACAGGGTAGGTCCAATGATACTACCCTGTGGCACACCGTAAGTTATAGGGAGTTCATCACTTAACCAGTCTCCTATCTTCACACACTGACGTCTACCCGTAAGATAACTCGCGAAGAGTGACAGCTGAACACCTCTGATACCAGTCTTCTCAAGCTTAGCAATGAGAGCGGGAATTGAGATCGTGTCAAAGGCCTTTGCCAGATCTAGGAAGATACCGATAACACACTGTTTATTATCGAGATGAGATGTGATGTTAGTAGTGAGATCTAAAACCGCATTGCTGGTAGACACCCCCGAACGAAAACCATATTGACTAGAGGACAAAAAATTACCCTGCTCAAGGTATTTGATGAGCCTATTGTTCATGAGCCTTTCTAGCAGTTTGGATAATGTAGGTAGGATTGAAATGGGTCTGTAGTTATTTGGTTTACCTCTGTCACCGCTCTTATGCACAGGATGAATGACTGCCAGCTTGAATGCATCAGGAAAGACTCCTGTGGTGAAAGCCAAGTTGTATAAATATGTGAGGTGGGGAATAAGTAACTGTTTTACTTTTTTAAGCAGCGTACCAGACACGTTATCGAAGCCTACTGCACAATCGGTTTTAAGTGCGTTAATTAATTGTTCCAATTCAGTATCATCAGTGTGTAGGAGGACAAAGGTTTTATAATTCTGGATGCCGTCCTGTCTCAAGGGTGTATCTGGAACGAGTATGCTTTCAGCAAGTGTGCGTCCAATATTCACGAAATATGTATTGACTTCATTAACAGAACATTTGGGATCAGATGATGACAAAAGATCGGTTGCAAGTGTTTTTTGTTTAGCCGTGTTCGTAATTGTTTTTATAGCTTCCCATAATTTTTTACTATTGTTTTGTGAGTTATTAATAAGTTTTTTATCAAAGTTTCGTTTAGCACTTTTAAGCAGCATGGAACAGTAATTCCTGTACCTTTTAAATGTAGTTTTAAGAATCTCGTTTTCTGGGGATTTGTGTATTTTTCGATGCAACTTGTCACGGTTTCGAAGACATCTTAAGAGCCCTGGGGTCATCCACGGCTTTCTCAGCCGTTTCCGATATGGCACAACTTTTTGGATTGTGTTTTGTAGCATGATTACATTTAGTGTATTGATAAAGTAGTTAGTTGCTTCATTAACATTATCTATACTGTATAGCGGACTGAAATCAAATTGGTTAAGCATAAGTTCAATGTTATCGTAGTCGAGGGTTTTTGTCATTTTAGTTTTTAATGGAAGGACTTTGGAAGAATTATCATTTTGAACGAACAAGAGAACAGTATCATGGTCAGTGATTGAGGTGCAAGCGACATACGAGAAAGCTGGAACTTTTGATTTCAGCATTACATGGTCAAGGCACGAGCTATTGTAACGAGTGGGAAGCGTATGGGCCGGCAACATACCGTGAAATGCGAACATAGTGAGATACTCAGTAGCACGAGAGTCGGTACTACTGTCAGAAATGTCAATATTCATGTCACCCGTGACAATAATATTACTATAAGAGGATATGGTTGTAATAAGCTCGTTCAAAGATTGAATGAATGGTGAGACATTTCGATAAGAAGGAGGGCGATATATAGCTACGATTACTGTGTCTTTGTTAAATTTCGTCACGAGACAGTTTGCATCCTGAAGAAAGTGTTCCGTGACAGAGACGGGGTGGTGGTTCCTAAAATAAACCACCACACCCTCATTTTGTGTGCTATGTTTGCTAGTAGCCGCGGATGTATAGTCATCAAGTATAGGCAATGGGGGGGAATTATATAACCAGCATTCAGTGAGTATTATTATATCCCAAGATGTTCCACTTCTTTCAAGCAAGGCTGAAAGTTCAATAAAGTTCTTATTTACACTTCTTATGTTTTGACACAGAAGCTTTAGTGCATTTCTGTGTGACCTAGCGATTTTGATACAGTCTTCTATATTACATGTTGCAGAGTCGGCCACTGATACTTTATCCAGCTCATCTTGAATATTACTTAGATTATCGAATAGTTACGGAAGGTACAACATTGGATCGAACTAAAGTAGTGCGTACGGATTTTCGTAAACATGGAACGCAGAACATATAAAAAGGACAAGACAATGGTGTGGTTTAAACAAGTATGAAAGCGGTTTTGTGTGTAATGTAAGGTGTAATTTATTAGTTTATTTGTGGCTGTAAGGTGTACGTATGTGTATATTTGTGTTAGGTGATTAGTGATTTTCAGTAAGTGTAAATGTGTAATTATAATCGCATACGATACAGGTAAATCAAGTAAAAAAGCAAAAACATCAAAATGCATAAAAGTATAACTAACAAAGCAAAAAAAGAAGATTATATCAATGGTGAAATTACATATTACATTGTAATGGTCTACACAGCGTTTTAGGGAAGACATATATCGTTTCTCTAGTCATTTTTCAATAATCTTGGGTAAATCTCCTTCCGAGCTAATGCAAAACCGTTTCGCTCCGTCTTCCTTGCGAATGTACACCTTGCCATGAGCTGTCCAACAGTGTTTGAATTGGTGAAGGGTAGAAAATTCTCTAGCCAAGAAGAACAATTTCCTGGTTTTCGTAGGCAGATTATCTGAGATGTATACTGGGAGTTTTGGACCATCAATCTGCAGGGTGGCGGTATTTAATTTATTATTCCGGTTCTCCTTATTGTAAGTCCTGGCAGCTTGCATTATAATGTCTTTTTTTATAACTGTTGTGAGGTCTAACATGATGGTATTATTCAAGGATGAGGACGAATGGATCCTAAATACATCCTTAATTTCGTTTTCTGCTATCTGAGGCCCAAGGGTTGTACTGATATTTTTAATCACATTTACAAGATCCAGTTTAGATTCGTTCAGTTTTTTAGGGATGTTTTTAATTTCAAGGCACGTATTTTTTGTTTGCTTTTCCAGTTGATCCACCCGTTCTTCCAGCCTCTTAATGTACAACCCACTCTCCTTTCTTTCAGCCTCATATTGTGACATTTTATTTATTACCTCGTCATATTTCTTAGCAGTGA